>OY720453.1:37611282-37831282 GCA_963082715.1 Harpalus rubripes
ACCATTCTCGTATCTAAGCATCGGTGATTTTAAAATTCTCCTCAAGAGCCTTTTCTCCGGGTCTAGTAGATGGTTTTCTAGAGCGGAACCGATGATTATTCGGATTGTCTTGGTGGATTGGTAGATATAAATGACCTAATATCTTTTAATATTCTTTTTGCAGAGCATTTGTTCTGCGATAATTTGGAGGTGGAATGTGGCTTAGTACAGAAAGCTAGTGGATAAGTATAGGTTTGATCAGACCTGCAATTATTATCCTAATAGTGTTATTTAATTGAGCATCGACTTTCTTTACATAAGGGCTGTTCAACGAGACTGGAGCGCAATACTCTGCAGTAGAGCAAACAAGTTTTAGGACGGAGGTACGTAATGTAGAAGCTGATGACCCCCATGATGTACCACATAGTTTCTGAATTACGCTGTTTCTTGACTTCAGTTTTTCTGTAGATTTTAAAAGATGTTCTTTAAAGGAAAATGTTCTATCTAGTGTTACACCCAAATATTTGGGTATTAATTTTACTGTAGTTTTGCATGCTAGAGCTTCTTTATTATTGGGATTTTCTTCCTGTTATGAAACCAAATTCAAATAAATAAATAAAATGAACCTGAAAAATGTATTTCTGTATTTATTCTGTCTCAATTTGCAGTCCTAGAAAAAGCATAGCATGTGAATCTTGCAAAACAGTGTTTGTTGTTAGTGTAACAGTTCCATAAAATGCATAGATTTCAGTTTTCACTTAAATGTGACTTTACTGTGACATATCGGTAATTATTCTACTTTTGAAAAAAGCCAAATAAAAAAGATTTAGAGGTTTTAGGATATCGCAATCCAGGAAAATGGTAGTATTTCATTTTTATGCTATTAAAACAATGTTTTAAAATAGCTAGAATAACCAACTCGTTGACATAACTGTTCGTGTATTTAAAGTTTCCTTCGTTTTGGAAAGAACCAAGTTAGGAAATGGATTTTCTTCATTTTTTACTGGGCGACAAACAAGTGCAGTCCGGGTAGGTGCAATGTCTTGCGAAAAGAAGTAACCTTTAAAATGTTTTATCAGATCCAAGTTATTATAAATATAAATTATGTGATAAACGCGTTCTTATGAGATTTCCAAAGATACTCGTTCAGACTGAAATAGGGTCTTGCAAAATGATGCCATGAATAGCGTCTGTTTTCTAGCGGTGATACAAACATCGATTTTCCAGTTCTGTATATCTGTAACGTTTTTCTATCGCATTTCCATGCCATAATTCAGCTTTTTTATGTTAGAACAGAAAGGACATTGATGTATCAATAATGTGAATGGGTTATTTGATATTTAACAGTAACCGAAGTTGATAAAGCACAATTTTCACAAAAAAAGTATCAGAAATGTTCTGAGGAAGTAATGCCGTACTTGTTCAATGATAAAATATTAATGGATATCTCGGCGTAGATTGGCAAGGATTATATTAACCCAAGTAGTGTTTGTTAATTTTATTTAAAATTCCAATATTTCTTTACTTTTTGTAACTTCATCAGGGAATACTAAAATGTGCATTTGTGTTGTATAACTAGTGTTTTACATGTTGAAAGTTATAATAAATTAACAAAATTAATAAAATTAACAAACACTGCGTGAGTTATTAATATAATCCCTGCCAATCTACGCCGAGAAATCCATTAATATTTTATCAATCTCAGAAATATTCATTTCTAAAACTAAAACATTTTTGGTCCAATCTTTGATCATTTACTTATTATTTTCCATAAGTACGAGTAACAACATTCGCAATATCAGTCCCTTACATTATTTTTACATACGGCCCTTTATGAAAAATCAAAATTTTCTTGACCTCCTGAACATTGTTTGCGAAGGAGCCAACTTGGGTTTCGGTAGGCTAAAACTAAAATAAATATACGATTTGTAGTTTATAGTAATAATTGGAGAAACCGAAAATAGAGTTAAAAATTATAATAAATGTATAAAAACTGAATTATCATCGATCCTGCTAAATTTATATCGCGACATACCTGCGGGTCGAAACCTTCAATTAAAACGCACTTAACTACACAATTCACACATTTCATTTGTGATATTACTTTTCCGTTATTTATGTGGTTCTTTTATATGTCGTATTTGATTGTTCTCTTGACAGAAATAGCATAACAGCAAGCTGTCAAAGAAAAGGGTGGGCAACAGTCAAGAAATCATGGAAAAATCAAGGAATGTAATATTGCCCGGAAAAACTATGTAATTGTCATGTCATTTTATTAACTGCCAGGGGATAGTATTTTACATGACACATCAGATAAAACGGTTTTCTTTACTGCTGAAAGGATCTCCTTGAGGCAGTAAAACAGTGGACCTTTCCAATTTAAAGAGATAGAAGATATGCGCAATGGGGATCTGCGCATAGTAAGAAAAACTGAGATCTATGACGTTTGATTCTAAAAAAATTAGATGTAAAATGTAAGATAACTTTAAAAAATCTTATCGAAATAAATTACAAAAGCTTTTATTGAAGGTAAAATGTCTAACGATGCAAATTTTCACTGAGAATACAGGTATTTTAATGACTGCAATATTTTTGACGTTTCGTTTGACAGCCCAACTGGCAGTTGTTCGCGCCATTTTCTTACTATTTACAGCGATAGAAAGAGATAGCCCTTAAATTGGAAAGGTCCGTTGCGTGGTGTGTTTTATACAATATTTTAATTGTTACTCACTTGTAAATCAAATTTAAAATTATAACCGAAGCTGTCAGTTGTAATTGATACTTTTTCTCAATATATATGACAGTAACACAACACAATTTTCTCATATCAACAACATTACTAACGTTGTTACTAACTTCGTAAAATTTTAACAAGTTAGCTTTCAATTTTACAAGTTGGTAACTACCTATACTTTTTTCATTTAAGCCATACAGCAGATGGCGCTCACATCAGCGCCAGATTTAAGAAGCCGAAATTACATTGGGTATACTTGTCTCTTGTCTCCAATTTCTGCCAATCAGAGAGTTCAAAACTATGTCCTATTCTCTACAATACTGAATGGCTTAAGTTGAACAAAGTATAGTAAAGAAAAATTTTAAAAATAGACGGTATCAATAAAAGAAGTTTATATGTGAGTTACAATTTTTTTTTCGTTTTGTCGCTTTTTTGTACCGATATAAATTTTCAATAATTTTTTTAATATAAATTCTATTTTTATACCTTTTTTCATATTTGTCTCATTCGCCCTTGGTCTTGACACCCTGGTCATGAGTCTTGGTTTTGATTTTCCATAAAAGTCTTGTCTCGAGTCTTGGTATTGACCGAAGCTCTATATAACACGATTGTCACGTCCAGAAAAAGAAATATAGATAAAACACTTTATATGTTCCATCTTTTAATTTTAATTTATCGATTTCCTAAAAAATGCTGTTTCTTTCTCAAATCATTTTCGTCTCTAAATTACGGCACAATTCTAAATACTTCTTTATCTCAACAATCATATTACCGAAATCTTATTACAGTTTCGTATTGCTTTACTTTCACGATTCCCATGGATAAATACAGCTGAGATATCTTGTCTTCACTCTTCACTGATAGCACGTTTTTAGCTTCCCAGTGTAATGAATAGTGCTTTACCTTAAACGAATTCCAGTAAAACCTCGATTAGAGAAAATAAGAAACGCTGGTTACACTAGAAAACTACAAAGATAGTAAGAGAAAAAAGATATACATAGATTTAAATATAATATCGAACTTGACCAAATAGTACCGTTGCATTTGAGTATTAGGAATTTACTATATTATAGGTCGTTTACAAAGGCTACAAATTAAAACCTTCTTATTATAAAACAAGTAAAGCATGTTGAGAGACAGATGTTTTTTTTTTTTGAACATTTAATAAAAAATAATATTTTATTTAGTTGCTTCTTTCATACGTTATTCCGTTAAAATCAAATCTTCAACCTTTTTTAATGTTTTTTTTCGTTCATGCTTTCACAGGCCTTCCGCACTCAGTAGATTCTCAGCCTCTATTGAAATTAGTTTACACCATAATTTCCCTGTAAAATATGACAGCTCTACTGTTCTATACGCCAATCATTCATTAGTAAATAATTTTTGCCCCATTGCACCCTTTTGTCAACATTTTTACGAGTATAATGCTGTTTCATTGAACTCATTTTCTTGTACTCAAAACCTTTGTAGAAATTGCAATACTGGTTTAATTTCAACTAAATGTAGTATGTAACCAGACAAATGAATGGAGATGGAGACCAGCCGTTGTCCTTTTGGAAGTATTACTCCTTTTTGAGATACAGTGGAACCTCGGTATACGACTGTTTAAAATACATCCTGTTTGGACGCGAAATTTTTTGTTTGGTATATGACATTTGTTTGTAATACGACTCGGGTTTGACTGCACTCGTACAACCCTTGTTTACTTTTTTCGAGGCAATGCTACCACTGGCTGTGCGCATCAGTACGCTTGTTGCTACTAATGAGTAAACAACCCGCGCTAAACTATAAATTTGTACTTGCTATTGCGTTTTTTCGGATTAATGACGAAGGTCATTATGAGGTTCCACTGTATTGCCTTTCTTTGAAAATGTGTTGAATGTCCTCTTTTTACTTACTTTCTCCTCCTAATATATGGTAAGCAAACAGCTTTTAATTTTAGTTTTCAATAAAGTGATAAGTTTATTTAGCTAACTAGGGCTTACATACAGCTTTCAGCGCTTACCCTTTTCAAATCGTATAAGTGGTAGCTTATAACATCTTAAGTGTGATAAATACAAGTATGTACAATCTGTATTTATTTTTTATGACAAATCACACTTTGTTGGTCGACCGGAATTGAATGCGCGGAACATGATTCGGATGACGGTCACTACTGAGAGCTAGATGTGCGCCAGCTCGGCCACCAAGCCTGGTCCTGATATATACAAAATTAAACGAGTAACACCTGTTACATAAGATTTGGGGGAAAAATTTAAAAGTATAGTATTTAAACTTCAGAAAGTTTTATTAAATGGACATAACAAGATACACTTGTGTTGTGTGCTATATTTATGCCAGGAGTCCTCTATCTTCAATATGCTAAAGTTTTTGTTTTACTTGTCTCATCAAGATATAGACGCTTTTCAAGTTCACTTCCCTAATTTTTCAAAATATTTCTGAGCTTTCTAATCATTATCATACACAAGTTTCAAATGGCCTTGCCTGGAAAGGTAAAATATTTCTCATCGGCCATGATTATGGTCCAGTGCGACGCCTCAGAGCGCTTCAACATCCAAGGATTCTGGCCAACTGTGCATCTTTGTACTTTGGACATTTATTGCGTTTTCTGTATTTTTGGCCTTTTCCGCGATATATCGAAAAATTGTAGCATTCGAAACATGGAAATGGCGGGAAAGTTTGCGGGTAGACACCCCAATGGTAGTTTAGGCATGCTCGACTAGTGTATTGACCAGAATTTCGGTTAACTTAGATGGACGGTCTGTTTTTGGCAGGTTAATACATAGTATTCCGTCCTCGCATTCTTCAGTTGTCTGATATACGATACTTTTTGAAATATTTTAATCGCTAAAAATATTTACTATCTCTCATTTCGGTACCTGTAGTAAATGGACTTTCGGATATCCAATTTGTACACCATTTCGAATGTGACAAACAAAAATATGAAATAGCAAACAAATTACAATTACAATACCCCTACCAACTTCTTTTTCTCCCTAGCTGACTACATGATTAGCTTTACGATGTCATAGAAAACTCCACCTTTTCCCCAAAACTTATATAACATGTGTTAGATCCTCTATTTTCTTACCACCCTAGGAAAATGTCTCAGAGGCAGCAAAAAATTACAATCGCTTGTTTTTTTAAAATGTAGGTAACATTATTTGTAGCTACGTGTTATTAAATAAAAGTTTTGTTTTGACAAATTGCATGTAGGTATTGTAATGTAAAGCTTGTATAGATTTCATGACAACATTTTTTAGCAATGTAAAGAGGCGTCTGGTTGTGTATAAAAATTGAAAAATGTTCCGGCCCACACGTAAAAAAAATAGTAATTAAACAGATCAATAACAAAAGCAGAATGACTCATTCAGTTCACTGATGTCCAAAGAAATGTTGACATTGGAATTTTTATGGAAATATCAACGTATTTTTATATTTGCATATGCTTTCTGCTTCTGCCTGATACAATGAGCCTGTTTCACATTTTTCAAAAAGTATTTTAAAGTTTATACAATATTTTTCTTAGTAATAATTTTTATTTATTTTCGTAAATATTTAAATAAAAAGATTGGCGCTAAAAACAGTCATAAAAACAACCCCCCACTCCTGTGACGTCGTAGCACATACATACGTCATTCACAGCCAATAGGAAAACAGTTTGTCTGTCATACGTACGTTTCCAAATAAATAAAAGTAGGCGATGTATGTACTTTGACGTCACATTCTATTTCAGATCAGGTGACTTTTACAAAATATTATCCAAATTTCAAAAATTAATTGTAAAATATCTAATAATTATTTCGTGATATTTTCAAATTTGAGGCTATTTAAAGAATGATATCTTTTTAAATTTAATACTTAGAAAGCATTTAAAAATTCTTGCCACAGCCCTACCTAAAATGTAATTCAACGATGCAGGATTATTTTACAAGTACATATATCATTGGGGCACATTGTTGAGAGTGTTAATTAATCCGCAAAGGTTCTGACTGCCCAAATTTGAACTCTACTGAAATCAAACAATTGTGATTTGGCTGTATCTATGGGGACACGTTAATGTGTACCTAATATGAAATATAGGAACACGCTAAAACGTCATCAGACGTAGGCATTTAATATGTGTAACAAAAAACAATAATTTCTGTTCCTTTTATTTATTGATCTTTAAAATACAACAACGTTTCGACTGTTATAAATCATCAGTCGTCATCAGATCATAAAAACGTTGTATTGTAAAGTTTAATAAATAAAAGACAATGCAAGTCCAACCATGTAGTTCTATTTAATAAAAAAACAATAAAATGTACACTTTATATACTTAAAGTATTACTAATGATTAAGATAAATATCTGATGTGGCCAGCTCATAACCTCTCGCCAGATGGGTTGTACGCATAAAACGAAAAATATTTTTAAATACAAATACATATATTCATGTCTCACTACAAAATAATTCTCACATATATTTGCAAAATCTATGGGATATTTTAATATAAATTATGTACAATACATACATTTTCTTTATATTCAATATCCTGAAATTTTCTTTTTCTACTTTCCTTTTCTTTTTCTTTATATTCGTCATTTCTTCGCAAATTTCTTTTATATTCTTTTTTACGTAGGTATATTCTTTTGCGTTATTGACTTTTTTATTTTCATAATCTTCATAATGATATTTTTGACAGTGGCATACAAATATTTTTGACAGTGACATTTATGTGTCAATTACAAACATTTGAAGTTCTTGCCTTGAAGTAGTTTGATCTGAGAATTTTTACATCAAATTATTTTATATGCATTTCTTTATCTGTAAATCTATAGAAGATATAATAATGAATTTATATTTATCGAATAAAGAATTTAACGTTCTTTAATATAAGTATTTACATAAATTTTCGATAAATAATATTTATGAGAAATATTCGTTTTCCGGGAATGTCCAATTATTACCAAAACTTAATCAACTCTTCCCATTATTGTTAGATTGACGAATCCGTAGTTAAAAATGTTAAGTCTTATAATATTTGAGAAATCGTGGATTCAACATCCACACATTTACACACACACATCCATACACACATCCACACACACATCCACACACACATCCGCACACACATCCACACACACATCCATACACACATCCACACACACATCCACACACACAACCACACACACATCCACACACACATCCGCACACACATCCACACACACACACACACACACACACATCCACACACACACACACATCCACACACACACACACACATCCACACACACACACACACACACACACACATCCACACACATCCACACACACACACGCACACACGCACACACACACACACACTTCCACACACACACACACACACACACACACACACACACACACACATCCACACACACACACACACACATACACACACACACACATCCACACACACACACACACACACATCCACACACACACACACACACACACACACACACACACACATCCACACACACACACACACACACACACACACACACACACACACACATACAAACACACACACACACACACACACACACACACACACACACACACACACACACATACGGACATCATCGTAAAAATGTTATAATCGGATTCTAGGGACTTTAAAACGTGCTTATTCACTAAAATCTGGATATGCGATTTTTAGCATGAATTCAATAACTCTCTTAGCGAGAGGTAAAAAACATTTTTTTAAATATTACTTTACCTACTAGATATTTGATTGTGTGACGTCACACTATAGAAACTGATACAGTTGAACTAAAAACAATTATATGACTTTTGAATACTACGAATTGCTTCAAATTTAAACTATCTTTTATTTAAAAAATAATAGTGGAGTACCTCTTGCGTACAAATTTATATCATCCACGTTAATTTATGGGCTGAAATGATATATTTGTCTACATATAATATCAATAACCGAGCCTAATGCACAAAACTCGGCTCGAGTTTTCCAAGCGTGACTTTTGTGCGTTAGGTTGTTATATTTAGAGAAACATATACAAGCCAGATTGAAAAACATCAAACATCGCTAAGTCAACGGAGGTCTATATGCAAGACCAGTTTGCAACTGCACTACAATGTTTTAATACTCAAACATAACCTCATTTTTATAACTTGCACTTTTGAATATTTTATTCGATACACGTTAGATGCCTATCTCATAAGCGGTGATGACATTTTAGCGTGTATCTATATATAATATTAGGTACACATTAACTTGTTCCTGAATACTTCCTAGTTATTTTCTTAATTCCGTTTTACGTTATTATTTTTATTTTTTTTTTCTTGTAAATGTTGAATCTAAACGGAATTTGAAAAAAAAACTTTGTTATTCATTGCAAACGACCGAAAATCACTATCATTCTGCAACAAAACACATAAATAGATTTTATGGTATAAGTGAGTGAAGGCATATTTTATCAACAAGGAAAGTTTACACATAATGGAGATGTATTAGTATATTTGCACCATAATTCATAAATCTTCTAACCTAAACATAACAATTACTGAGTTTACATGCAGTTTTGAAACCATTTTTAGCTTTGAAAACGCCATGTAGACAGTGTCAAAACAGTTTTGAATTATCTTAAACCAAAACTAAAATTCATGGGTTGGACTTGAAAACTAGTTTCAAAACTACCCATGTAAACACTTAAAATTCAGTTTCGATACTGACAGTTGTGTAGTTTTAGTGCGCAGTGGTACGAAGTATAAAAAATGATTGGAATAATAGCAAAATGAAGTATTTGGAGTGAAGAGGATCTGTCACTTACATCAGCTAAATGCGCATGCGCTAAAACTGATTTCAAATCATTTTTTAAACTTGTTTTGAAAACTGCATGTAAACAGTTTTGCATAATTTTGACTGAAAACTGAAACCATTTTCAAAACTGCATGTAAACGTAGTAAATGTTAACAGAATTCTCGAAGAAAATCATAAAATAAAAGTACAATATTTTCTTTAGAAACATTTTGACACATGTCATAATGAGTGCAATTTATGTATGTCAACAGAGACTGTCATCCAGTTATCATGATCAAAGCCTGCTATACCTATTATAGATTATTATTATTGTTATTATTATTATTATTATTATTATTATTATTATTATTCGTGTCCAAACCATATACATAATATAAATAATTAATACACAATAAATAATATATAAAACATTACAACAAATATTTCTCACTCTTTAGATACTAAAGTGATTTTCGGTAGCGAAATACCGCATCTGGACCACATGGAGTGAGTTAGCTGAGCTTGTTGTTATAATCATATATAAATATATATATATATATATATATATATATATATATATATACAAACAGTCAAATTTGGAAATTATGGAAATAGGCCCTATGCATCGCCGTCATTAGGACGGAGAGGATGCATCTTCTCCGAAGATTCTCTCCTTCATACCAGAGGAAATACTGTCCGCAAAAACTGGCAGAGAAGTGGCTTATTAGCGAGATCTTCTCTCGTGCATTCCTCTTCTAGATTGGCGCACATGAGCAGGTGGGCCATTGTTTGTTCTTGAGCACAATGACATAGTGAGTTCTACTTGGTACCTCCAGTTGAACATGTTCACTGCACATTTTCCTACTTGACTTTGTAGGCGATTTAACGATACCCATTGCTTTATCTTATGGCTTTAATGAGAGAGAGAGAGAGAGAGAGAGAGAGAGAGAGAGAAAGAGAATATTTTTATTGAATTCAAGGATTTACATATATACATAAATTGTGCACATACGGGCGTATTCACCAGGTCAGTGTTCGATCACACAGTACGCAGTGCATTCTCAATTCCGAAGATGGCTTTAATGTCTCATCCCACATTAAGCGTCTTGTTGCAATCTTGGTCTCTGTCATTGGATGCACTGAAGAGAGGAAACTGTGTCTAGATTTTAAACGCGATCGAGGTGGTTCTTGGCCGAACATTGGGTGTCGAGGATCATGTATGCTCTGTTCCATTTAAGCCATTCAGTAGATGGCACTGCCAACAGCGCAAATCTGAAGTAGCCGAAATTACATTGGATAAACTTGTCGCTTGTCTCCAATTTCAGCCAATCAGAGATGTCAAAACTATTCCCTATGCTCCGCAATATTGAATGGCTTAAATGGAACAAGGTATAAGTGAGAAGCGCTCTACCATACTGACCGTTGACCGTCTAACTTTAGGTAGAGTTATTCCGCTAAGCAGGTATAATTGGTTAACTGGTGTTGGTTTTAAACAACCGGTAATTATACGCCAAGTTTCGTTTAACAGAGGTTCCAGATGTTTAGTATTAGCTGACCTCGCCCGAATTCAGTAGCATACTCGGCATATAAATAGGACAAGGCAAGAGCTGATATAGATATAAAAGTAATACATTTGGTTAATAAATAATTTAGATCCCGTTTCATAGAAAAATAATACATGATTAAATATTACTTCCAAAGCAAATTAATTTTTTTTTTGACAGTAATGAATTTAATAATATAAAAACACGGAAACTGATTTGAATTTGTTCGCACAATTATATTTACTTTGGAATTAAAATTTAATCATAGATTTTTTTTATGAAATTGGGCCTTAGACTCCGAAATTCATAATTTTCCTTTTACTCAAGTAAAAGAATGTGCGAAATCAATATCCATTTTTTCGCTCTTATGCACAGTGTTCTTCGTCATCGCAAAATCGTTAAATACTAAATTAGCCCGATGTAAAATGATTTTTAATGTCACTGTATGCAAATGACAGTTAAAAATATTCACTGGGAGGAAGTTGGTTATATTGTGTTCGTTGCATCCGTCCTGCATGTTTTTGCGACAGCCATCTTTTTTTTGTTGGTGTGAAAATGACGGGTATTTTACGAAACACATTCTATTTGGTTTATTTTTACACCTATATATCGCGTTAGCACTTTTTGTATGACGTTCTTGTTCTACTAATTAAAATTGCGGAAAGTATGTATCAGAATTGAAGTGCATACAGATTTTTTTTATTTTTAGAACACACTAAGCCCTATTGTGTAAGAAAGTGTTTAATTTTTAGTAAATGATTTAAATTAAGATCTTATAGATATAGGTTTGACAACTTTTTGTTACATGTCAGCATACTTGATTGGTGAAAATGTTTAATGACTTGCTAAAAATTAACCACTGAATTACAGAATAGACACAAATAGACTATATTTATTGTTTTTATTAATAGGGCAATACAATTTTTATGACTTCATTTATAGAATGAAATAGACTAATGGCTTGTCTGAATCATTATAAATTCCATACTTACGTATTTTGATGCGTAACAGTCTTGATTCAAAGTATTAGACATCCGTCAATAATCTAATAATATCAAAATACATTAATATTAGGAAAAATCGGAAACCTATAACAAACGGAATAATTCAAGATAGACATACTTCAAATTCACTTTTGACATTCTGCTATTGTCATATTTCATTGCTGTCCTAGAGTTTTTTCCCTAATTTTTCAAGTTTTACTGTAGTGGAATTGCATACGACTGCATCCTAATGTACCGAGTCAATTTCTACGGTAAGGGTTATTTTGTGTCTAAATTTTTATTTAAATATTTCCATCTGACGATCAGACAAATGGGGTGAAGTTTGAGAACAACTATTGTATACGTTTAGACAATACTTTAGCGTCTTCAAGAAACTTCTCTTACTCTATTAGATATAGGTAAAGTTTTAATTTTTAATAGTTTCGTTCTGCTTCTAAAAGGAGAATCTTTTTCGTTCGTAAAGGCGAATTTAAATTGATAGCAAAATATTGTTAATTTCACTTAAAATATCGTTAAAGCGCCTAATTGGACTGACGTCAAGTGACTATTTGAGTCAAGTACTCGATTAAGTCTCAAAAGGCTATATAAGTTTTGAAATTTATTATAAATAAATTGTATAAAATGCCTCCTTTTAGTGGGATATTCTCTCTCAGACTAACATAGGTATGTTGGTTATTAAAAAAAAAACGAAAGAATGATTAGATTCATTGTGATTGGCATTAAACTTGCGACTTCAAAACTCCAGTTAGTCCATTGATTTAATCATTTTATTGATTTAAAACCTGGAAATCTTAACAAAACGGCTCCTTTAAAAGGCTAGAAAATGATCTTTGAAACAGTTATAATTCCTGCTGTCTGCTCCGAATAAGATTTAAAGGAAGTCATCATGATTGTTGTTATATGATAATTCATTTTTTCGCGCATTAATATTAATTTCCTGCTTAAATAGGAAGTAATAATCAATGTTCCACTCTCTTTTCTTCACTATAATTTTATTTAATTCCATTCTCTCTGGTAGAATTGAAAGTGACAAAGAAATCCCGTAGTGATGAAGATTAAATCACAGTGGTGAGTCTCAAATTTTCATATCGATTAATCTTCATTCATTGTATTAACATATATAGACAGGATACTAGCGTAATTTGTTCTAATATTAGACAGAGGAAAGAGCATAAACTATGTGGAAACTAATTTTAAAGTTTTAATTACATCACAAATAGAACAGCATATAAATTTGACTATAAACTTTAAATAGGTTCGATAATCTAAAGGTATGATTATAGATTGTGGACCAAATAACAAATTTCGTGATGTTATTCGCACACTAGATAACATCATAAGGGATGTAAGATTTTTATTTGAAAAAGATGTATTGCCGAAGCCAAATGTACAAATGGTAGGTAAATTGCTAAAAATTCTTAACGTTTTTATAATGTAAGATTTATTGAACAAGTTATGTGCTCAAGGATTAGAATAAATGTAGTAGTAAAATATTTTGACTTACATGTCGACTGGTTGTACGTTGTAGACGAATGGGGCGTCGAAACAGGTGGAGATAGATTCAATAAAAATTGGCTGAAATACAGAAGCTAAGAAAATATCCTTCCTCGTTATCAAATACCTTGGTATACTAACTGGGAAAGAATATTAATAAAAGTATAGAAGTAGCAGTTGTCATTATCGTTTTCTACAAAATATTTTATATAAATAAGCTTAAAATAAAAGTGACTTATGTTCAGTTGCTTAAATTTTAAGCTAGATTTAATTAAAAAAATGCGAAATTTTGACAGCAATATATTATAATTCATTTGCTGTTGTATTGTCATTTTCAGCAAGTATAATATTTAAGTTTGTTAGTGCAATCGGCTATTAATTTCTTTTAATTTAAATGCTTCAAACTTCATCTGGTATTGTTCACTGAAAAATGCCATGAACAAAAGTTTCGAATTTACTATAAACAAACTGTTATTTGCAGAGCCTGCAGAATGATAGTCTTCTTTTTCTCCATTAAAATAAAAGCTCTATGAAAAGAGTTTTATTGAATTTCTTCCTTATGCTCAATAGAAAAGTTAAACACTCAGACTTGTACCAACAAGCCTTTTTAAAAGGATGTTTAAAATATGTCAAATTTCATTATTTAATAATAATAAATAAATAAAATAAATATAAATATATCATCACGGCATATTACCCATTGCTGGGTGTGCCAATGATTTGTACACAGATTTCGGTAATTCATGACATATTTGTACCGTGCGGGCGTTTATCGGGCGTTACCTCACGGGCACACATTGTTGGCGCGGAGAGTGCACCACAGGGGTCAATTTTGTGCCATTTAAAATTCGAAATATTTGGCGTCGGAACAGTGGGTAAGTGCGGGTCGTCACGCTTAAAGTAAAATTTATAAATGAAATCATCGATTCAGTTTTGTTGAACCAATGTCTAATACAATGTGGTTATCAAATTTTATCCTTGTTATACTATGTATAGACAAAAATATTCCGGAAAACTATGCACATAATATTACGTAAATATGTCTCAAATGTCTTATATTTATCTTTTTATTACATGTCTGCTAACATAAAAGTTTATTTTCTTTTAAATTTTGTTGTTCCGTTGACGTTTTATTGTCGAAGTATAATTGGAAAAACAACTAATTAATTATGTAATTACGGTCAGAAAATGAACCTATGGAAAGTGGGGATCGTATTTGGAATTTTGGGAGCAGTTAGAATTTTGATGTTATCCAACTTAGTATATAATATTCAGGAAAAATAAAATAACTAATTAAGTATAGGTATATGAGTACAGTTCAGTAGATATTTAATATTTTTTTTGTATATAAGATTTTTAATCATTTTTAAATTTCTGACATGACAAAGGAGCTAAGTGCCAAATTTAGGTAGACTTTTTCAGTTATTGCCACAGTAAAGTATGTTGTATCCACGGATCATGCTGCATGTCTGTCTTGACCACAAATACCACAATATACCTATTAGAATATAATGACTGAAGCGTTGTTCTTGGTCTAGAGCGATTAAGTGTCCGATTAATTTTGCTATTTTGCAACGTATTTACATTGCGTTATCCTGTAACCTGGGTCGTCCATTCTTATCACATAAACGGTGTCAACGAGTCTCAGGGACAATAATTCGAATTGCGAATGACTTCCAAGAATATTTGGGATATATTTGCCCCATAATTTATTCAGAAATAATGAAAGTTGTCTAATGCCCAGATGCACCAATGACGCTTAAACTTTAAGCAATATAAACAAAAAATGCAAATCGAAATTTGGCAGCAATATAGTATAATTCATTTGACTCTTTTCATTTCGATGCAATATTGTCATTTTAACCCATGATTAGTATTTAAGTTACGTTGGTTCAATCGACCATTAATGGTACATCTTATATGATTCCGTTTTTATAGGTTAAATTATTTTTTCTATGTAATTGTGTTTTATTAAGTCATTTTCCTAATTTTCATGCAAACGATATTTTTGCTCTTACCTTTTTTTGTCATTTCCAGTCTAATAATTATTTGTAATTTAATCAGGTCGCGTGGCTAAATGCTGGTTGTGGTTTCTGCGGTTTAAATTCAAATCTATCCAACGGCAAACTTTAAAATTATCTGCAGTTTTTAAATAGGACAAAAGTGACCTCTGTGATACTTTCCCCCCAATAGCGTTGAAAGCAAGTGAGGTGATAACTGCATAGCAAGCAAGCGCTCCCAACACACTACAGATACACCGCCATGATTGAAATCTGTGAATAAAATTAAATTGACGCACTCAAAAATAGGTAAATAATAATTCTTTATTGTTTTCAAGTCAAGTCAACTATTTACAAATGAAAATGAAAGTAGGAGTGCGTCATTTGTTGCACATTTTCAAGTTGTTGGCATATCATAGATGAAGATGAGAAGATAAAAGGACACACACAGTCGGTTGTGAATCAGCTACGTTGCCCACCACACTACCGGGGTCGGTAGAAATAAGTAATAAGCCGTAATGATATATATATATATATATATATATATATATATATATATATATATATATATATATATATATATATATATATATATATATATATATTTACCTCCTGCTATCTTTAGTAAGAGAGGTATAGGGGTCGTGCTAAAAATCGCATATCGAGATTTTGGTAAATGACCATGTTTCAAGGTCCCTAGAATCCGATTTTAATATTTTCATGTGTGTGTGTGTGTGTGTGTGTGTGTGTGTGTGTGTGTGTGTGTGTGTGTGTGTGTGTGTGTGTGTGTGCGTGCGTGCGTGCGTGCGTGCGTGCGTGCGTGCGTGCGTGCGTGTGGGTGTGGGTGTGGGTGTGGGTGTGGGTGTGGGTGTGGGTGTGGGTGTGGGTGTGGGTGTGGGTGTGGGTGTGGGTGTGGGTGTGGGTGTGGGTGTGGGTGTGGGCGTGGGCGTGGGCGTGGGCGTGGGCGTGGGCGTGGGCGTGGGCGTGGGTGTGGGTGTGGGTGTGGGTGTGGGTGTGTGTGTGTGTGCGCGCGTGCGTGCGTTTGTGTGTGTGCGCGTGCGTGCGTTTGTGTGCGCGTGCGTGTGTGTGCGTGCGTGCGTGTGCGTGTATACGCGTGTGCGTGTGTGTGTGTGTGCGAACGTGCGTGCGTATCCTCCACTCTAATTCAAGTACTACCATTTAGAAAATTTTTAACCCTTGTATTTCTTTCTTATTCTAATATAGAAAGAAACCATTAGATTTTGGTGTAAATCAGGCAACCATAAATGGCACTTTACTTGAAGCTCGAAATAGTTTTTCTTCGAAAAATACCTTTAAATGTTTTTTTCGCAATTTATATTATTATGAACATTAAAGAATTAAAATTTCAACAGGTTTGCGTTAATACTTTTTCTAAATATTTTATGGATAAATTTATAAAATGTCGAATGGAACATAATACAGTTTCCAGCATAAGTAAATATGTAAGTATATATATACATATTTAAATGAATAAAAATCAAATGGCGAGAGGTGAGTGTTGGCCACATCAGATTTTTTTAATACGCGGGGTGACGCCTGGAAAATATAGGTACATAGAAAGCAAAACGATATATTTTACAGCAGGAAAATGTGTAATATCTATTATCAAAGTACGTATTACTCTTATTATTCGATTAATAGATAAATTTGTACGATATTGATGATGCATGGAAAATATACCATGGAGTTTGTATTACCTACACACTGCATTGATTATTTCATCAACCTACCTACATTTATTTTCGTTCCAAGATGACATTACGTAAAGTTCCTAACAGAAAATGTTACCGTATATTATTTTCAGCAGATAATACGGCTATTTACATTCAAAAATAGAATGAAAAATATATGAAAACACCCAAGAATTTTACAGTAAAATTTAATATATTATTTTTTTAAAGTAATTTTGTGCATGTTTTTTGAAATGAAAATTTGTTTTAATTGATTATTTTTCAATTAAGGATATTTTAATATCTATGTAAATATTGATAATGGTTTTAAAAATTATCAAAAGAGTTGAAGTATCACCAATAACTATTATTAAACTAAATGAGTCATAAATTGATAGAGAACAAAGCAATAAAGCAAAATATAAATACACATAATAAATGTCATATATTAAAAAAATAAAGTATACAAATACATATGTACGGTACTGGAAAAATGTAATATTATGTAACTCTTTTGTGAACCTCCTCGATAATGTAGGTACGGAGCCCGTGAAGCGTAGCATGGTAATGGTACGCGCCTTTGACGGATAATAAGCCGTAAAAATATTTTTAATTGTTTATCTTATTCCCTTCAATATAAATGAAACCCTGTTTTATTTTTATCATAAAAATGTCTCCATAATTTTTTTTTAGTATACTATGAGAATATTTGGAAAAACAAAAAGATATATCTCTTAAAGGCTCACCAGATGCTTCATTTAAATGAAGTCGTAACTTTTGTAATTTTCGAGATCTCATTCGTGGTAATCGAAATCTGGACACCTGTATATTATAAGAGAAAGTTTCATGTGTTATCAAAAGCTGAAGATTAAGTAGATGATTGTAAAATTTATTGGTAAAAAACGATTTATTTAATTTAAATCCATTTCTTATTTTAAATGCCTGTTGTATTAAATTCAACGAGTTAATATCGTTATCTTGATATTTGATGTACCTAAATATGAATTTACTTCAAAGAACCGTTCTACGCTTTAACCACTTTCTTTATGCTCGCGTTTTATAATTTTCCAATCTTCTTTATAATAGTTCACTTTGATCTCTCTTCATGTGTATGAATGAATTTACCACCGTTGTTTTCTAAGTGGGAAAATACGAATGTAAAGGAAGATGATCCTTTAAAAGCCCTTGGAATTCTGCTTACGATGCTACTCGTGTAAAATGCTTATCGATCTCTTTGTGCCTTCAAACACAGGGTTAAGGGTGTAGTTCTACAAAAAGAAGGTGATTTCGTCTGTCCAGCAACAGCAAAGAGATATAAAAAAAAGGAATTAGCCATTATAAATTTATCACTAATTATAACAACCTACAACACCTGGAAGTGTTAAATGATTTGCGATATTTATTGTCTGTAAAATAGTTGAAAATATAATTCGTTTAGAGGAGAAGTAAAACATCTGCGGCCTTTTGGATGAGTCTGAATTTTGCAGGGCATACTATTTTATATTAATATTAATTTTTCGTTTAAAATTTTAAAATTAAAAATACCAAAGTATAAAAGAAGAAACTTCAGTGAGTTAGTTTAATGAAATAATAAATGATAAACATATGGGCCATTTTAACATATGCTATATAATATAATGTACATTTTGAAGTGCATCTAACTCTCACTAAAGTTTCTTCAATGCGACCTTACTTGGTTAGGTTGAGTTAATAATATTATTGTGGTCTTTGAACATCAAAAGGTTTCCTACCCCTATCCTAGAGGATGAAAACGTTTAAATTAGTTTGTAATTATGGTTGGCGCATAATTTTGATAAAATCTAAAATACAAGAGTAGATTATTTAATAAGTAAAGAACAGTGGTAGTTTTCTAGCGAATACAAGATTCATGAAACCCAGTTTTCTTTACGCGTTAAAAGTACTATTTTTTCTTTCTTGTATTTATTTGAGTATATTACATTTATCGCATTTTCGACTTTAATAGTTTTTCTGTAGTTTAAAATAAATTGTTCGAACCGCTACTTTTGAATAAGTTTTATTTCCTGTAAAAATAGATTTGGTTTTGATATTTTTTTTACGTATTTTCAGATCTGTAAGACTTGCAGATTTATAAAGAAATCGACCATAAAATAATGCTGTTGCTGTGTAGAAAAGTGTTTCCTAAGTAGTAAAGAGTTGCTACTTGCTATGCAAAATACAGCAAGTTTTTTACTGTTTTTTCTACTGAATACACAAAAATATTCTTTTATTTTGGAAAACTATTCGAATCTTAGACCAATGAGGTGTTGCAATCGTTTTTCTTCTGAAATTCGAATAAGTACCTTCTATACAGTATCATTAAATATGATTTTATGTTCAAAGTTCTGTATATATTAAGCGCAGTAGCAGTTTAAAAATATACTTTTTGAATTGACGCCAAATTACACTGCCTGTGACGTCAAAAAGACATTAGCCAATAACAAAACTGGAAAGATGATGAAAAAAAAACAATTGTATCATACATTAACGTCAAGATAGCTTTAATGACACCTGTGTGACATAGGGCCTGACGTAAAGTGCAGCGTGATTTTTGGTTCTTTAGCGTAGTTCTTAGTTATTTATTATTATATTAATGCCCAGTTATATAAAAGATGGATAAGTAAAGTACTAGCAAAATAAAAATTTATTTTTGAGTAAGAATAAAAATACTAGCTAAGTAAATTTACAGAATAAATTACTGATTTTCGAGGAAGTACTTAAAATTTATTATGTAGAATAAATTCGACACATTAATTAAATTGAATTCATTATAAATTTCATCCCATGTATTATTTTTACTTTTATTTATCTCCAACATGTTTGCTTTGTCTATTTCAGTGTATTTTTTCCCCGTTCTCCCTTTTTTTCCATTTTAGTTGACACCTGTTACTTTATGATATAAACGCACACTTTATTTTCTATTTTGACTTTTGGATTTATTTCGTGTCAGGAACATACAGAATACAATATTATTAAAACATATATAAAACATATTCCAGCGGCACATTGTTTGGAATAGATCCTCTTCAGTTGGTATATTATCGTAGTAGTGGTCTTAAGGAATACCGTCTAGTAATGTTTTATCCTGGATTTATCAATCTCTCTTATGCTCCAGTAGTGCAAAAATTAGCTGGTATAAGAAACCGTATAGCTTGAGTGTATCATTTTCCATCTAAAAATTCAAATATATTCAATAGTTCTAATTTAATTATAAAAATATTTATATTTGCATCAAAATGATCTTCACAACAAAGGAGTTTTGATTTTATGTTTTAATTTTACTTGCGACAACCATTTCATTCTTCTTTTTTCGTTTTGAGGCACTACTAGAAATATTTTTCCTTATATTTTCCTGTCATGACTGTCCTCGTTTAAATTCCGTCGGTGGCAAATGTAAGCCACACCCTCATTGGTTAGGTCCTTACGAACGTCATCAGGCAAAAGGGGAAGCGGAAATTCAAGCATTATATTTTCAAAGACAATTTTCTCATGAATAAAGAATAATACGAAAAAAATAAAAAATTGGGGTAAAATATTTTTTCTTATCTAAAAAATTAAAGCTTTTATTACAGCATATTTTTTTAGAAATAGGAGTAGAAAACGGTGAATGGCCAATATACTGTATTCTTATTTATTATCTCCTTAAAATTACATTTCAAGAACAATTTTGCCAACTTGACTTTTGAATTGAATAATGATCAGACATACATTTCTTTGTTCATAGCCTACTCCTAGTTAGGATTTTTTTTCAACATACCGTGTAACTGTAATAACGTGTTTATAAAGAAAACCTTAATTATAAACTTTCTTTCTCTACGATCTATTTCACTTTTTCATTTTGAAATGTGGTTGCATAATGATAATATTATTTTTATGAATTGTAAGTATAAATCATATTTCAATAAAAATGATTTATTTCCAACATTGCATTACGTTTGTGTAAGTTCGAATATTATTCTCTGCGGTGTCACCTAGTATTTTTATTTTTTGCTTTTTTAAATTATTGTCATTTCCATCAAAGTTTCAATGACGCAAAACTTTGTTGCTATGAAGTAATATATGATGAATGTGTTTTGATAAAACAAGTACAAGTAATAGCTGTTATGACAGCAAACACGCAATATCGTTATACTCTTTATACCAAAGGCGTCTCTGCGTTTTAACAACAATTATTTAATAATCAATATTATAATGAGCCAAGAGGATATAAAATAATTAATTCTTTACCATTTAATGTGTTACATGAATGTCATTTTAAAGTGTAGAACAGTGAATGAATTATGATTTTCGTACATACCTATTATTAAGGTTCATTATATAATTTTTGAATGGAAATCTTTTAAAAGCCACTAAAAACGAGCAAAATTAGTGAAAAATATTTAAAATTATTATATCTATTTACGAAAATAGGCCATAAATGAAGTTACCAGCCGTGTGTCGCATAAGTTTGTATACTGATCTACAACCCCTTTAAAACAAATTAATTTGGGATCATTATGATAACTATCACACTGACAAACTTTCAAAAAGGTTAACATTTTTAAATAAAGCTTTGTAAATGGTAAAAATGTACATTTATACGTTTAATATTGAATAATTGGATGAATTTGTAGTTTTCAAATGTTTAAAAGATAATAGAAATCTAAATTCTTACCTCAAAACAAATGTTGTTATAAGTACTACCGACCTAGGCCGTAAAGACGCTACCGGACGCGATGAAAGTTTGAAACTTGAAGTTTATTTTTCGTTAAAAAAATCATAGTAAATTTATAAAATTTATTCAATTTATTTATTTTTATTTTTGTCTGGACATAAAAATAGCAACCACTTGCATTTGTTACACACACCGGCAAAATTAGGGGAACGCCAAAAAAGCTATGTACTCGTATTTAAAAAAGTATATAAACCCTATGTCTTTTTTTAATACAGTGTGGTAACAAAAACCTAACTCGGTGTAGGCTATGAATAGGTAATTATTATACAATTCAAAAGTCAAGTTGTCAAAATTGATCTTGAAATGTAATTTATTGTCGTTTCAATTTTAAATTTTTAAAGCAAACAAATATTTGTTTTTTAAAAAATAGAAATTTTGAAAAGCAGTAATTAACAATTTATAAATAATAGAAAATTTAATTTAAAAACTTTCCATTATTTTTACTTATAAATAATTTTCTATTATCAGTGAGTATATAACGTATATACGTTATATACTCACTGCTATTATTAAAAAAAAAAACTTTAATTGAAACGAAAACAAAAGCAGAAATGATTGTTTACCTTTCATCTAGAGTGAACAGGAATTAAACACCCAAATTTAATAAAACTAGTGAAAAGACCCAGCAATATTTAATACCTCGATAAATGATAAACTATCTGTATTAGGTAGCTATATTTAGGTGTTATATCGTCATTTGTTATTTGTTGTAGATGTGGAATTAACCAACACAAATATAATAGAGAAGAGACTTTATAAAAAAATATCTACATCTGCCATCAAATAGTATAATTAAAATAACAAAATTTGTATTTGAGCCATTTTTTCTATTATAATAAAAAGTTGAAGGGGGGGGGTACAAGTAATTATGTATTCCATATATATTAAAAAAAACTAATACAACATTTGTAAATTATTGTTACAATTAGCTATTCATTTATAAAGAATTTTAATTTCATACCCATTTAAAGATTAATGTCTGCGCAAAAGATATTTTTAATTACCCATTTAACCCGCAAAATTTCTAATTATTTTTTAATCAGACTTCCAAACTATTAAAAGAGAGCCGCTCAGTTATTTTTTTTAACTTTTCTCTGTCCTTTGAGTACCTATTTCCAAGCTTGTAAGTGTTTTGCTAAGGAAGTCAATCATTTTACAATGATGATGTAAAAGTGTAAAGATGCAAGTCATGTATGTCTTCTAGAAAAATTTCCGTTAATAATAATAGACTAAATAGAGACACGGTTATTATTAAAGACTATGGCATCATATTCCTTGTTATAATTTTCTTTTAATCATAAAAGAACAAAAAATTATAATGGGAAACAAGAAATTATACAAAATCATATGGTACATTTAAGAAGAGTTCGTGTCATTGGTATCTGTATTGAACACAAACTATGATAGTTAAGGGAACTTATCATTAATTTAAAATATAGCACACAGCAGGCGAATGAAATTTAATGAAAAATCCAATAGTAGGTATTCTATACAATATGCAAACTACGTTTAGAAATTAATATTAATGTTGATATGATAAATAAAATTACTATGAAGACACAAAAGTTTATTTGTATTCAAAATAGATTTAAGAAAAAATGAAGAAAAAGCAATGAAATTAAAGAAACAATAAGTTTGAACTAATTTTTTAAATTAGTATTTTCATGTTTGAAAAACAGCAAACATAAAAATAATCAAAATTCATATTTCCATTTTTATTTATTCACATGCATATTTTTCGCAACAACAAATACGAGGTCTGTTAGAAAAATATCCGACCTTTGGCCGGGGAAAAAAACTGGCTACCTGGAGCGTTGGAAACCTAATCACCTTCAAAGTAGTCTCCTTCGGACTCCACACACTCCTTCTAGCGGTGTCGCTATTGTAGGTTGGAAGCATTCCGAGAAAGCCTCTTTCGGAATGGAGTTTAGCTCGGCTGTCGTTGCAGCCATAATGTCCTCTCTTGTCTGAAATCGCGTTATTTTCAATGGCCTTTTGAATTTGAGGAACAGCCAGAAGTCGCAGAGGGCCATATCAGGAGAATAAGGAGGCTGTTGAACCACAGGAGTCTTGTTCTTCACCAAAAAAGTCTGAATCAAGTTCGAGGAATGTGCTAGAGCATTGTCGTGACGGAGGCACCAATTTCCTGTTAACCGCAACTCTCTTGCGCCGAACTGCATCACGTAGGCGACGGAGGACATCCCTGTAGTACTCTTTGATGATTGTTTGACCCTATGGTGCGTACTCGTGATGTACTAGACCAAGGGAGTCAAAGTAAGCATTCAGCATCACTTTGACGTTGCTGTGCGGTTGTACCACTCCTTAATCTGTGTGATGCCCATATATCATCGTCACCGAAAGCCGTCTGAATCTTCCGAATGATTTCCACCTGGCTGTCGCCCAGTTCTTGGCAAAATTTAATGCAATAGCGCTGCTCCAGTCGTAGCGTCTTTTTCCTTGCAATGAAAAAATTTTTTTAATTTATTTTGGAATCATAAACTCTTGTTTATTCGCCGTCAAAATAGCGCGCAATTTGGCTTTTATCGCCCGAGGGCTTATAAAGTTGCCAAGCAACAGCTATTCAAATGTCAAAACTGGTTTGTGGTTTATAAAAAAAATTGTCAGACAACAAAATAAATTCGATAAATCACATTTTTTGAACACCGCTACTGGCAGCAATTTTCGTATCCTTTCTCGTATACATCTTTTGACTTCTGTGGAACTAATTTGTCCTGTGCAGCCTCAAATTCATCTTATATTTCTTTTGCATAATCGATCTTCCATTTTCATTTGACACTATTTTAAAATTGGTTATAAACAAATAATATACATAGCTGGAAACCACAGCATACTTAAAATTCACAACGCCAGCACTACGATTTCGAATATATTCCTATTTAATCCTTGAATTTCGAGAACCAAAATAAAATAAACAAGTTGTAAGTACCACGGACATGATCAAGATTATAGCACTTGGGAAAATTAAAGCTTTCCGCTGCGCGTCGAGATTTAAACATTCCCCCGCGCTACAATCTTTTGATTATGTCCTTACATAAATAACTATTACGTGCCCGATAAAAAATTTACAACTAAAAATTAATAATTGAAAAATTCTGGTTGAAAACATTTTCTCAAAATTTTCGTCACCCTAATGTTAATCAAGGTCGACTAATCACAATGACTACGGTAAAACTACATGTAAAATTCTTGAAGTAGCACTACTTTCATAATATGTATCATTATTTCGTATTTTTTAATAGTATATTACGTAACGAGAGTTCTAAGAAGCAAAATTGCTTTACACGAATTATGTACTATACTTTTTCTACGACCACTCATTATTTCTAAGTTAAAACAAAATTCAGATACGTTAGTTATTGCAAATTTGACAGAAATATTTATTGTTGTCATAATATAACAATTACCCAATAATCAGTCTTCCCAACTTAAATTTGCTAGTCATTACGTAACGCGAACTTACATTGTTAGTAGTCTGTCCTGTAATGACCCACTTCCGCTAGTGGTAGTAGAAAAAATATTTTTCTGCTTTAGAAATATATCATTTTTTATAGTAAATTAAAATATTTAACATAGATATTTATAATTTTATTTATTATTGTTGTTTAATTTTTAAAACTCAGGTTGTTGTATGTTAGTTGAAGTTGTACAATTGAAGATGTGTTCACTTTTTAGTGAAATTGAGTTTCTTTTATAATTATGTTTCTTATACCATGCTCCATCGTTTGGTGGAAGAATAAGATCTCTGTTATGCATCCTCATAGACAAAAATGGAGCTGCCTGGTTATTAACGTCTCTTCTTCAATTTTGAGTAGCACTATTTCAAGGTGTGTAAGAATAAGAATTTTGACTACATATGTTTGTTTATCTCTTAAGTGCCGGCGGTATTTCTTTTTATACTTTATTTAATATTGTTTGATACTACGAATACAACCTTTCTTGCCGGCTCCATAGGTTAAGGTAATCATGATTTACTAAATATCTAATAAAAACTAAAGCTTATATCCCTTTTAGATGTGTATTATTTATACAAATAATTAAATTATCACGGAAACAAATGGATTTTATGCTCTGTAATTTCACAAAGAAGTAAGTTAAGAAAATTACAGTATATTATAAAGGATGTAATTAATTTAGGAAAACCTGTAATATTTTTCAGTTAGTTCTGGTTTAAACTTTTAATTTAACTTCCATTTTCTCATATTATTAAATGTTACCTTTGTTGAAAACGTATAAGTACTTAGTGTCTCCTTTAGTGACTGTTCTCCCATGTTTTTCTCACATTTTCATCACGGTGTTTGCCTTTCTACATTGACTTCCTCGATTACTCTATTCCGTGAAATGATGAACCATGTATTAATTTGCTTCTGAAACTGTGAATAATTTAGTTAATTTATTGAAACGTTGTGTATTCATTCTGCTGTAATTGCTGCCTGTTTATGTATACGTGTTCACAGGAATTCCAATCAGACATTTAAATGACACGAATTTATACACTGCATAAATAGTTATTATTTGTTTAACATTTTATATCCTGTTTTGAATAATTTAATAATAATGTGCATAATCTGCACTGTAATAAGTTCAAATTATTTATTTTACAGTTTAAGTTTTTAAAGATGTCTGATCAAGGTCATCTTCGAATTGCATGAGTTTAGATTATAGCTCCGTTCATTCTGTCAGATTCAGTAGTGTCGTTTACTAAGTTTTTATAAGGATACGTAACATGCTACTGTTATATTATTGTTATTATAAAATGTATGTTACAGTAAAAACATTCAATATTCAAAAATAAGTCAACTGGTAAGTTTATTAGCATATTTATGTGAAACCAAATACATATGTGAAATATATATTTCCACACAATGTCAGTGACACTGACAGAAAATAACGCTATATGCATATATATATATATATATATATATATATATATATATATATATATATATATATATATATATATATATATACTTACGTTATAGCGATAGTTCATAGTATTATCAACAACGAGTATCGTTTTAAAAAGGCATATCGTAACTTGTTCGAAACAATATGAATTTTTAAAAGATAAGCATCTTATATCCATCCTTATATCATACGCTACTTGTCATTGCAAATGAGAGATATAAATGTATGTCATTTTTTATAAGGAATTTTGACTTGCATAGCATAATTTCAAGTAAGTAATTAATTTTTTTCATTTACCCAAAGGAAAAGAATGACTTTTCTCGTTAAAAAACTACAAAGAAAAGTGTTATTTGTGTACTTATTGTTAGCAGCACTTTTCTACTAGCTACAAGTTTCTAATTAACAACGATTAAAACTTTATTAATTCAATTAAAATTGTTTATTTACTCGTTGTTGCGATGTTTTATTACCGTGTTAACAATGCATGAATTTTACATAGGTTCACGTGGCTGCGTGACTGAGTGTCTGGTCGCGAATCGGGGAACCGGGTTCGATCCCGGCCGACGCCAAAAATTTGTTTCGAGTTTTAAATGGCACAAAAGTGACCTCTGCGGTGCATCCTCTACGCTAGCAATGAGTGCCTGGTGAGGTGATGCCTATGCCTGGTAAACACTCGCACGATACGAATATGTTACTGTCATTAACGAAATATGTGTACAAACCAGATTGGCACACCCAGTACTGGATATAAAAGTATATGGCCTCCTTAATATTCAGTTAAAATTTGAAACAGAAACTATTTGAATTAATGTATATAAAGATGAAAAATAACAGAACAGAACAGCAACTATTTAAATTAATATACATAAAGATGAAAAATAATGTACTCTTCGTGCCCTACGGCTTGTCACCCCAATTTCTTTACTGGATATAAAAGTATATGGCCTCCTTAATATTCAGTTAAAATTTGAAACAGAAACTATTTAGTTTGTGAAGCGACTTCGCCACCCCTGTATTCGACAGGTGCAGTTCATTATAAACTAAAGATCTTTTATAAAGTTAGTATACATTGTTAAAAATGAATTGAAGTTTGGCTAGAAATGTGTAGAATACCTGCTCCTTGCATTTCATGGAAGTTGTGAAATATTACCTATACCACAACAAAAATTTTATAATAAAATTGCTTCCGATATTACATAAATACAATAATGTGCGAGCCGTACGAGTAATATATTTTGTTCGTGTATCGGCTGGGTAAATAAATTTGATGTTATTGTCAAACAAACATATTGACTGGATCAATAAAAATAAATAATCTCTCGTGTATTAAATTCCAACTATTTTATATTTGATAGCACAAACACATTACAGAAATTAATAGATATTATTCCAGTTCAACACTTGTGCGAACACACGGAGATATTTACATATTAAACAAAATTATATCGCATTTAATCCTGTCGAATAAACATTTTCAATTTGGAAAATGCTCACACAATAGTGTCAATAGTGCAAAGAGCAAGGGCCAAATGATCATTCTTTCCGTTCATAATTGCTTGTCGACAAGAGCACGCAAGCGATGTAATCGTTAATGAAAATTTCATGTCATTCGAAAAACACTGGTTTTCTTTTTCGTTTATTGACAACACATTGATTTTTTGTTTTATTTGTATGTTTGTCTGCGGTTTGTCATTTTCTTTTAATGGCAAAAGATACAGAGACAAGATAAATGTGGAGATTTATATGAATTAGATGTGCACATTATATGTTATTTCTTTTTATAAATTATATCTACTCATAAAAAATGTTATATTAAGGTTTGTCCGGAAGCCTTTCGGTACAGAATTTCATCTCTTTGAAGGAAGGTACGCCTCATAAATAAATAAATATTACAGATATCGGTAATGATGATGACATATTCGTATCGTGCGGGCGTTTACCAGGCGTCACCTCATCAGACACTACTAGCACTAAAATTTTGAAAATTGGTACGAGGGTACTACTTATTTAGATGAACATTTATATACTTCCTTTTGTTTCTGTATTTCAACTAGAGGCGTCCCATATGAAGTACCTAAAGTTTTTCATTGTTATTTTTTTTTTACCTATTAACATTTTTAATTTTTTTCATCAAATAATGCAAAAATACACATAAAAAGGTGCTCTTTCTCCCTCCAATATATGGTTTAATTTTCACATTCGTTTTGAATCACCTTGTGTAACTGAATAATTTGAATACATCGTTATTCCAATTTCGGTTCTTTTAACTAGATATATTTGGCGGCTTGGTTGTTAGTAATTTCTAGACAAACAGTCTGAACTTTGTTAGACATCAGTACATTATAATCTTCTACATGAATTACTACACATGATTTTGTGAGTAATGTTATATTACCTATAAGCGTGTGTAAGTAGATAGAAATAGAAACTAATAACTTAAATATTATTCTTAAAATTTAAATTAAATAAATGTACATTTGTAAATTAAAATTAATTCAAACTCAACGTCCAGCAAAATTAAAATTATTTTCGAAGTAAACACAAAATTAATTCCATTTTAATTATTGTATTGGACCTAATTTTAGCCGTTGAAAGCAAATAGGGGATTACAGCTCAATCGAATTAAGAGAAATTAGTAAAAAAATAGTGAAAGTATATGCTTAATAATGAATATTAATAAAGAAATAAAATGATATAATTGAAATACTTCGGAAATAAGGGGGTTTTTGTTTTAGCAGCTCGTCACTTATATGAAATCCATATTATTTTGATTGTCGACTCAAAGACCACCAATAAATATATAACGAATACCGAGTTAGGGGCGGAGCCTACTACCAATGGAAGTAGAGAAATTCAAATAGCAGAGGCGTGGCTTTCAGTCCAGTAGTGCAATTCTCAAACAGTTTTTATTTGAATATAAATATTTTGCATTAAACTTAATAATTTAAATACATTTCCAATTGAGGGTTATGATTGACGTCACAGGCAAGAAAGAATGCGACGATGTAGAAGTTGAGATGGAAGATCGGATTACAAACAAACCACGCCATTTTTAAAGTTCTGTCTTCTGTCACTTGTGTTTTGACATTTGAGTTTTACATGTGATTCAATGTCTTCGGACGGCTGTGGAAACTTAAAAAAATTCACATTTGTCATGTATTCTTTATAATTATAGCGGGAGTCACTGTTGAAAAGACCATACACTCGCTTGATACTTGGCACCATCTTGCAACTGTCACCATGACAGCGATTTGTTTGTAATCTAGCAACGGAGTGTAATGAGTAACATGTGTAGTACAAGGAAAATACCAATAAATGGCAGCCCGAAAATATACCTCTGTATAACCCTCCATTATAAATCATGTCGATTTGTACAGTATAATAATATTCATTTATTTTTTATAAATATAATTTACGAGATAATTTAGAAATAGCATATATTTCAAGAACATTTAGGTCCACGAAGAAAATAGTTTGATATAAAAACTTATATACGTGACGTCACACCTATATTTTCAAATTTCGGAAGACTATAACTCGCTTATTAATAGGAATTTTTTCACCGGATTTTCACCGACAGTCTTAGTTTTACTTATACGTTCAGATGAAATTATAAAAAAAAATGATGGAATCCCCTATTGACATATAGATTTTATAATTAACTCCATATAAGCGTTTAAATTCTATGCAGATTTTGAAAATTTACCCTGATGTAGTTTTTATGACAATTTTCAATAATACTCGTAAAACACATACAGTCATAACATGATAATGAATAATAGCTAAAGTTATAAAGCTTACTATTACTATGGCTTTATAACTTTTATAAAGACATAGTAATAGTAATTATAAATCACATCTGTACATTACAAGATTAAAGTGGTGGAAATACTAGTTTTCAGGTTTTAAAATTGACGCACTTTAAATTAATCTAAATACAAAATCCCACTTTGGATTAAAGTAAACCTAGTGGTGGGGAAGGTGGGGCACAGAGCATACGTTAAAGGTATTTGCATTCTTTGCCTCCTGTAAAAAATATCTTTCATTAACATGTATCCTAAGTATGAATTATATATATATATATATATATATATATATATATATATATATATATATATATATATATATATATATATATATATATATATATATATATGAGTATTATTTGGTGTATCGTTTAGTACAGGTAAGAATTATAAAAAAGAAAAAAAGTTCTATATGTGCCCCATGCACTGTTCTTGTTTTTTCTTCTTGTAGTTCCGGAACATCTAAATAGAAATTAGCAACCTTTAAAATTTAAGTTACGTATTAGTGCAACCGACCATAAGGCCTCGCTGGTTTTGTAAACATCCACTTATAGTTATTTTCGTAACAAGTTGTGAAAAATAGCAAAACACACGAGTAAAGGCCGCCACGCACTTGAGCGACGCGAAGCGAAGAGAAGTTTTTTCATTCAATGTATTCTTATGTGAATAGTCGCCTCGTTGCTCTGCTCTTCGCTGCTCCAAAGTGTGCGTATACACATAATAATAATAATTTGAATGAAAAAACTTCTCTTCGCTTCGCTTCGGTCGCTGAAGTGTGCATTGGCCTTTATGAACATTATGTTTTAGATGAGCATAAATAAATTTTACCATATTGTCGAAACTGAATAATTATCTATTATTTAAATAAATATAAATTATCTATGTGTTTATTTAATAAAATTATGTATCTGTTTAATGAAATAACTATATTTCAAAATTAATTAAAATATTTAAAATAAAATAAAAATAATTAATTTTGACCGACCTTGTCTAGCTAGAAAATAATGACATAGTAACATAGCAGCCGTGTCAACTATTACGATATGAAACACTAATGTAATAAGTTCAAATTTCAGTGTTAGGATACTACGTTGATATGTCAAATTTATATTTTCACATTAAATTTAATAAAATAAACTATTAATTATAATTAATTTCCATGTTCTTATAATATGTAGGTAAATAATGGGGGTATTCTACCAGTTTTTTATATATTTTAAATATAAAATATCATATCATCACGGCATATTACCCATTGCTGGGTGTGCCAATCTGCTTTGTATACAGAATTCGGTAATGATAATATATAAATATCTAGAAATATTGGTAAAAACGAGATGTTAAAATTCGAATTAGTAAACGAGATATGGATTTTTGAATGCCTGAAATTATTTTTGACACCTTACGCCTGATTTAGTTGTTTCTGAAACAGTTAATTGTAGGGGTGTCTGCATTGTTTGCATTAGGCAATACATATTTTCATTTATTTTTATTAAATCTAGTTTCCCTTATCAAATTAATTATTAATGAATACAGAAATAGTTTAGTTGAAAATATCTTGGGAACATCCTTGGGATTATACGTAGAAAAGAAGGTAGGTCTTACTTAAATTCACGCTTTACACATTTTTCTCCTGTCGCCATGGAGATAGCTACTTTTTTCATAGTTTTTGCTACAGTTATCAATAGATCTTGGATTTATGATAACATTTACGCAATAATGTAAAACCAAAATATGATTTACACCTTAAATTTATAATTGGTGAGTTGAAAATTCTGTATTTTATTTTATTACTTTCATATTGTAATTTTTTTACAGCTTGAAGGGCGCTAATCTATTGCCCGAAACGTCCATTTGTGTTACTATTATGTAATAAAAACATGGAACAGTAAGACCTACCTTCTTTTCTACGTAGAAGACAGAAATAAAGAAAAATGTTTAAAATACATAAAATGTTATTTGGATCTACATATTTCATGAAGCATTTTGAGAATGAGACAGTAGTGTTGCTATAGTTAATTTGAATCCAAACAAAAACAACGAATAATAGGTCTATATTCCGCCGGAATTCATCCGAAATTTTACAGTAATAATCGTTGCGGTTACTATAATTAAGCATTTTTATTACAACAACGTATTATTTTATTTTACTAAAATTCTTAGTTTAAAGTATGCTACCTTATAATAATTATTATAGTTTGCTATTTCTTTTCAGTGGTTGAATACCCCATTCCTATCAATAAATCGCGTTAAATTAATTCATTTCATTAATTTTATTATGAAAATAAAGGTTTATAACAAGGCCCTTACTGTAATAAATTAAATTTTTGTTCAAATACCACGGTTATTGCTATTAATACGAAATTGAATAAATTTAATAATTAGTTTATGGGACCAAAATATTTCATAATTTACATATATTTCGTGTCATTTGATGCAGAATCTGTGGATTGATACCACAACCATCGATCTAAGTTAAAACGAGGGCAACAGCCTGCAACAAACTGATTTCCATGTTAATCTCCTGTGTACATTGAAAAAAAAACCCGGTACATATATTATCATCACGGCTGTTATCTATTTTTGGGTGTGCCAATTTGTTTTTATTTACAGATTTCAGTAATTTCGATATGTCTTTACTATTACAGGCGTTTACCAGGCGTCATTTCACAGGCTTTCAAAATTACCAAATATGTAGTGAGCTTTTCGGTTCCTTGATAGTTGGCAATAATTTTTGTCTGAATTCAAACTCAGGTCGTCAAAACTACAACCTGTTACAGGCGGCTTCATATATTTACTTTGATAGTTTATGAAATCGAACTATATTATTTATATATAAACGAAGACGGATTTGTGAAAAATTCACGGACCCCAGCGGGATTCGAACCCACGGCCTCCCAATTTCTAGTCGGGCGCTCTGCCAACTGAGCTACAGGATCGTGCATGTGACATGTGAAAAATTCACGAACTTCAGTGGGATCCTGTAGCTCAGTTGGCAGAGCGCCCGACTAGAAATTGGGAGGCCGTGGGTTCGAATCCCGCTGGGGTCCGTGAATTTTTCACAAATCCGTCTTCGTTTATATATTTAATATATTAGATGGTAACTTTAAGTTACAGAAATTTCACTGTTGAATTACATCAAAACAGTCTTCTCTTATATTATTTATATTATAGGAGAGATATTATTAAACCTCAATGTAACATAAAATTAATGATTTCACATATCACATTTATAATTTATCAATGTTACATTCAGTGTTCGGGGAAGCTTGGGGATGATTCGGCGTTCAGTATGCGTCAGTTTTCTGCGATTCCGGTTTCCCGGACCTGTTCCTGGTTCCGGGAAAGACGGGCTCAAAGTTTAGGACAGGACTACGGTGTGTGAAATGCGAAGGTGTAGCCATGCTATAAAGCTTTGATATCTGACATTTTATCTCAGTACGCGATATGTTACCAGGGGAACATTGTTGACTGAAGACTTGACGACTGTAGTGTATTACAAAAGTGTATTTAGAAAAGAATATAAGGTAATAATAAAAAGCATATGTTCCAATTTTTTTATTAAAAAATTAAATTGTTTTATTAATAATAATTTTACATACATACATTTTACAAAATATGTTGACAAAAACTTTAATGCGGCATTTGTTTTATTTCAAAGGTAGGAGTGTTTAACAACTTTAATTCATGAATGAAATAATATCCATGTGTATACAATATTTTTTATTCAAACGTAGAATTGGCATTTTTTGTGACTTGATTCAGAAGGTAGAAGTTTCATTTCTACGCCGCTGGAAATTTCTACGCCGGCGACGTAGAAATGAAATAAATAAATAAATATCCATAGAAACTACATGGATTTAGCGAATAAAAAGAAAAGTAGTGCGTTTGAAAAAAAAAAATAATGTGTCATTCGAAATAAAAGTGTCTTTGTGTGCCTCGCATACAATTGTCTGACTCGCTTCGCTCGTCGTGAAAACAAAGTATCACTTTTACTCCTAATAACACAATATACTATTATCTGACTACAATATTTAAAACTGATACGTAAACAAATATCTTCACTATTTTATCTTTTTTTGACCCTCAGAAAGACCACCACTTTATACATTAAAATGAAAAAATTAAAGGTACGTACGCTAAAGCAAATTTACTACCGCGACGGCGGACGACATGAAGCTGTCTTTAAATTTAGCCTAGGCAGTGAATCTCTATTCTTGCTTTGTTATTTGTTAAGCACATATTTTTTCGCCTGTTATTATTTAGATTTTAATTTTATAATTATTTTAAATGTTATTTCTATCGTCGTTGTTAACATTTTCTATGGAGGTGCTATGTAAAAACAAATTTAAATATTTTTATGGACAGGTCCTAGGCAATAAAATCATATTTTCTCTGCTAATTTTTGTTGCCTAGTAACTGTTAATAAAATTATAATTTTTAATGCAAATTGGCGAAAAAAGTATTTAAGATTTAAATGTCCATATTCAAACAATAACGTTCTTTATTTTCTTGTAATAAATGTAAATAAATTTAGCATAGTTTTTTTTACCTGTTTTTGAATGTACAAATCTTTTAAACAATCCTTTATTTCGGTAATGACGATATTTGTACTGTTGAGCGCGTTTATCAGACGTTTACCACATGGCCATTTAAAATATTTATGAAGAGTATCACAGTATTATACTGTTTTGGTCAGGATTGGCAAAAAACAACTTTTCTTTCATAAAAACCAAACCAGTGGTTAAAACTGGTTTAAACCGTCCGAAATTGGTTTAAACCATTGTATTATTTTTATATAATTATTATCCGTAGAAAGGGAATGGTAAATTGATATGTGCAATCAGGTCACGCATTTTTGGAGGAAATTAATGAAAATATTGTACCAATCATTATAAAGTTTTTAGTGCAAGACGCGGTGCAAGACGAATTATTTTCGAAAACTTTTTTACGCCTATCGTCAGAAAAGAAGTAAAACCAGCATCATGGTGGTCATCTCCTAAAAATAATTTGGATGATAGTTTTATTAATTTTGTAGTACATTTACAAAATTATGTCGCATCCTCCGCATCTATTGGAAGAATATTTTCTAACATGAATCTAATTCAAAAAAATTAAGAAATAGGACTGGACTAGGTAGAGTATCCAATTTAGTATCATGTTACAAATTATTAAATTCTAAAGTAAAAGATACTGAACGAAGTGAAAATGAAGATTAATTAAAAACTATTCTTAATTTTGTTTCGTGGTAATATACAATTTTTATTGTATAAATCTTTCAGTATTTTTTTATGAAAGCGATTTTTTTGTATTCGATATTTTGTATACTCATGTTTATGGAAAATAAATTCATATCGAATCTTTTACTTTATAGCCCCTAAAATATAAATACAAAATTGAGATAGAATTATAGTCACGTACTGGTTGAAATACCATTTTAACCAGGACGGTTTTAACCACTGGATTAATCCATAGTGGAAGAAACTTGCCAACCCTGGTTTTTCTGGGTTTTGAAATCCGGTCACATATCCGTCTTCGCGTATGTATATTGAATAATATCTAATTCTTTCAAATGAAGTACAAACTGATGTTTTTTTTTATTCATTTATACATTTAAGTCTTTTCTATTTTCGATTCGATTACATGTTTTATTCGTTTTATGGGAGTTTACAGTAGTGTGTTAGGGCAAATTGTGGGTTTCTATGTGATTGGATTATTTTACATTTTGTTTTCCGATTCAACTGGTTTACTTATTGACCTGGAATCAATATGGCTCTCCAGGGTATTCTCCAATGCAGAATTGTTCCATGCTGGAAGTGTAGAATTTATCTTCTTTTGACTATCCCAGAAAAGTACAAGTGATAGAATAATATATCTTTAAGTTTATACTTACGCTGTGACTGAAGATGCATTTTTATCACCCTAATACATATCTAAATCCTAAATTTATATGCACTAAATGACTTTATAAATAAATAAATAAATAAATAAACAAACAAATAAATTAAATTAATAAATAAATTAAATAAATAAATAAATTAAATATACAGGGTGAGTCTGGGAAGACGCCCCCCCCCTTAACTTTTTATTATAAGTAATAGAAAAAAATGGCTTACAAAAGTTTTATTATTTTACATATACTATTTGATGGCGGATGTAGATATTTTTTATAAAGTCAGGTTTACAAGATGCGACTATCAACTTTTATTTTTCAAATGGCAACCTATAATTATTTTAATAAAATAGAAACCGTCATTTTTTTCTCTTTTCAAGGATGTATTATTTTTTATTAATGTATTTGAAAAATTTCGAGAAAAATGAGAGCTATGTGAAAATTAACAAAACGTAACAGTGCTATACAACTTAGCAAACTAAAACAACAAATTTAGTAACAAAAACAACTTAAAACCGCTCCCGGTAAATTCTTTTTGCTCTTCTTCTGATTCCAGTCGATTCACCAATTATTAGAATCATATCAATTAATTCGTTCTTCATAAACATTTCAAAATGTTTTTTTTTTGTTTACAAAATAAGTTAAATTAAGTAACAAACAAATGTATACTTTTTTGACATTAATTTAATTGTTTAAATTGTTACGTTTTGTTTCTCTTCACATGGCCACCTATAATATTTATTTAAAAATTATTTCTAATATTTCTAAATTATCTTATTTTTCTCGAAATTTTTCAAATACATTAATAAAAATTAATACATCGTTGAAAAGAGAAAAAATGGCGGTTTCTATTTTATTAAAATAATTATAGGTTGCCATTTGAAAAATAAAAGTTGATAGCCGTATCTTGTAAACCTGACTTTATAAAAAATATCTACATCTGCCATCAAAAAATATATGTAAAATAATAAAAATTTTATATGAGCCATTTTTGTCTATTACTTATAATAAAAAAGTTAAAAGGAGAGGCGTCTTCCCAGACTCACCCTGTATAAATAAATTAAATAAATAAATTGAAAACAGATCCGATTTTAATGATTTATTTTTTTAAATGTTTGTTATATTCAGTTATTCAAAATCAGAAAGATTTCAGCTGGGGCTCTCAATTATTTATACAGGGAGTCCGGATTTCGAAACCACCATTGGGATCTCGAGAGCTATAAAACTATAAAAATTACATTTTTTTTTAATGGAAGCCATATTTGATTATTACTTTAAGAAAATACTTATTTTTTATTTCTTTCTATTGGTATAAAGGTTATTGTATTTTAAATATGTTTAACCCTTCAAACCTTAAACTTTTCGCAAATTTTTTTCCAATATTGTATTGCTAAGTTATAGAAAATACAACGGAATAAAATATTTTTTGTAGTATGTACTTTTTATCTTTATGTACAACAATAGGCCTACCGTTCCGATATCAGAAAACCCCAATACTCAAATCTGGGTACATTTTTTTTCCTTTCATAATATGCTAAAAAAGGTAAAGGTATGTTTGTCTGTGACTATAGTGCAAATTTCGAACAGGTCATCTGTCATGTTTGTAATATCCGCACATGCCGTTGCTATGGGGCGTAACGCTACCATGGCTTTACGGCCATTTATTGATGTGGCGTCAATTTTGTCAAAAGAAAAAATATGGGTAGCAAGTTTTTTTTATCGTCTCTTCACAAATATTAAATAAAAAATGGCACGCAAGTAGCCCATTGTTCCCATTTAAACCAAGATGTCATTAGTGCGCTATTCGGAGTTGTATATATATGAAGTAAATCAAAATCCTAAATGTTGAATGCCAACAGTAACAGTGGAGATAGTATTAAACGTTTTGTTTAAATATATGAACTTAAAACTCTGTCTAATTTTGTGTGATTTAATGCGACGTTGGTGAATTATCTGATGCGGCGTATAATTCATGCGGAAACTTCCAAACTCTTAGAAATATGAATGCTTTTGTAACATCTCTCGTTCCTATTTCGTTTAAGGAAATAACTGAAATTAACTAAAGTTTTATTACTTTTTTGGCGATAAAATACTTGAACTTTATTCTTTTATGTGGTTGATAATATGTAGAAAACACATGCAACTATCAACGTTTTTCATCATTAATACGGAATTTCCTGTATACATCATAAATACTGCTGTACTATTTATTTCATATGCTATTTTAGGTCATTCCGGATGTATAATGATTATGAAATTGACAATGGGAATAAGTGGCACATGCTTCATGTTCACAGTTGCAACAGAACAAACATTCTATTATGGAATAGGATCTTAGAAATATATTACTTTCATAAATTATTTTTTTTATTTAAATACCATAACATTTCAAATTGTAAGTTTTAGGGCCGGTTTATCAATGCAAGGATAAATAATTTAACTGGCAGATAACTTTTTTACTGCCAGTTAAAACAGAAAGCGTTTATCAAACAAAAGTTAATGTAAACTGTCAGATAAAATCGGCCAAAATTTTCCGTCACTTCAACTGGCAAATAAATCTTTTATCTGGCAGTTAAATCATAAGAAGACAATTTTGTATTAATTAAATCCATTAAAATATTACAATTTTTGTAACCTAAAATGTACAGTTGTTGAATTTTTTTAATCGATTCTGTATCCCTTATGTAAAATGCTTCATTTATTACAGTTTCAACTACGGACATCATACAAGAAAGAGAGACCAGAAAGATATAAATTTCCCGAATATCAAATAAGGGTAATAAATTAATATAAATTATAAAATGAAATAATCAGTAAGAATGATTGCAACGTTGATTCATAAATACAAAATATGGGCAAGTACAACAATGGAGCATGTTGAATATACGGATATAAATAATTAGATGTTGCGTTTTCCGTTCTTAAATTATTCACCAGTGTAGATATCTTCTTGAATGAACATTGTGGTTCCTAGAATATATATTGTCATTTTATCTATATAAATATTTTTAATATATTTATATACAGGGTGTAAATGAAATAAGTGCATTAATTTTAACCAGTAACGTAACTCGATGATAGCAACAATATTTCTTAATAACTTTTTTTCTAAGTCTTTTAGATTTTGAGTTAATATTCTTTAAAGATTTGCTGAATATTTCGTTACCCGCTCATGGAGAACAAATGGCAGCTGCTATTCAAGTGGGATACAAACAGCTCAAAAATTGTCGGTTATCGGTTACACTTACAGTCACAGTAATTAAAAAACGAATCAAGGGAAATAACATTATTATTAATTAATACGTAATAATACAATTTTTAAAATAAATAAATTTAAATTTTGGATAATAAAATTATAAAGTTGTGTATTAAAACAGGCTTTTAATTACCTGTGAATATTGTGAATAGAGGAAGACAAGGAGGGACGGGGTAACTAGAGGAAGAGCAAAAGCATAGTTATTAGGTTATGAGATAGTTATCGTCGACAAATCATAATAGTTTAAATTCGTTATTCAAAAAATGTAAGTACAAACTTTTGTCCATTTAAAAGAGGTACATGAGTACCAATAATTAGTCGTCCATTTATTGTCCCCCAAAATTTTTACAGCAATTTCGTCTGTCGAGATGTGTATTGTGCATAATAAATACACCTTCCCAAGTAAATTCAGTCTCATGAATGAACATTATGAGCCATTCCCAAAATTGAAGTCTGTTATGTGCTGAAAACATTGAACTTTTTGCACATGGTATGGATACAACTGTTGCTTTTTTAAAAATTGTCATATGTGATACTCCGTATTGTGATAAAGATGTACAAGATTAACAAATGTGCGAATATTAAGAACAGAATGATTTGTTGATGATTTGGAAACGCTCCGTGTAAATGCGTTGGCAACTCCATGATACTGTCTTTATGTCAACCGTGATGTCAAATAAAATGTAGTACAGATACGAGTAAAAAATAAATAAATAAACCATAGGTAAGTAATTACAATGTCTGTGTACTCGCATTTTGACAGAATTTTACCTTATAAACAAGTTTATTACTAATGTCAAAATTTAAATGCAACAATTGACAGGACTGTCAATTGCTAAAACAAAATTTTTCATAGCTATTGCTACTGCATTCAATTATCACAAAAATATTTGGAACGACTCGTCAATTTACGGGGTGGTAAAAATGATAAAAAAATATGCGATTTCGAGAAAAAGTTATTAAGAAATATTGTTGCTCTCGATGAGTTATATTACTGGTTAAATTTAATGCACTTATTTCATTTACACCCTGTATATGTATATATATATATATATATATATATATATATATATATATATATATATATATATATATATATATATATGTCGGAGATTGTAATATCAAAGCATGTCGTAACGATCATTTAATGAATCAAGTATTACATGAATCACTTATTATCTTTTAATTGTATTGTCGTAATCGAAACGTCAAGCATTCTTGGCTACAATGCTTGGATGGAATCAGTGTGTAGCGGTGCTCAGGGTGAGTGCATGTCCGCCTCGCTGAGATCATCACGTTTATATTATCGCTGTGGTTCTGAAATAATGTTGGTCGACATAGAGTTTGCCAGTGATACTACTCCGCGACATCAGAAGTGGGATTCGCCTGCGATCCACAATATTGCATGTGGACTTTTGAATATTCAGGTTTCAGGTATCTGCGTTGACATTGAGGGTAATGTGATTGAAGTGAGAGATCGATGCATTCGATTAGTTACCGTACGATGATGCTATTTGGGAAAAATATTGTTGACAGTGGCGGGAAAGCTGTAATTATGGACGAAGTCTGTACCAGTCTGTCTCGAAATAATAAGCCAGAATGGGCGAGCATCCTGCCCAAGATCTACGAATGAGGCGATGTGTAGCACTGATAGTGAGAGAATGTATTGGATGTACCGTGTTAGCGTGAATAATATAGCGCTGTGCAGATAATTCAAATCTGAGTGAACTTTTATCAATTGTTCATGGTATAATTTGTATGAAGTTATTCAAGTTCCTGCACGTCCATGTTCCAAAACCCTGAGTCGTTACGGATGGAACTTTCATGACTATTGAAATTTAGGTACAAATATGGTAGTGGTTTGAAATAGTCCCTGAGTCTATTCCCAGAACATACTATATGACTTTATTAAATTTCCGGTGAGCATGGTCGTAGCTATAAAACGTGACTGTTTTCGGGGTGACCATGCCAGTTTTGTCAAATTGTGAATTTGTTGAATGTTTAAATTGTGGCAAGCTAGATCATCCGCAGAGGAGTTGCACAGGACAGCTGGTGCCTGGACTGGAGCCTGCCACGGTTGCGAAGCCGACTGTTTTACCTGAAAAACAATTGAGCAACAGAAATCTGTCAGCCATTGGAAGCAGAGAAGTCTGACAAGACGGGACTTGCTTTTCAAATGTTTGTCTTAATGTTTGGGACGCCTAAGTGCAGCGTGATGGACGCTGGAACAAATTGCTTTAAAATATTTTGATCGTATCCAAGGATAAATTTAATTGAAGAAAGTTCATCGAATGATGGATATAAAGGAAGATAAAAAAAATTTGTTTCTACATCTCCTCTTGCAAACGTTTCGGTATATTATTTTACCTTCATCAAGTGCTACAATAAAAATATATGACACAAATCAACAACAATCATTTTCCAGAGTATAATCAAGCAATTATAAACAACAAGTTTAAATAAACAACAATTTTTTTATAAAATACCTGTGAGGATTTGTAGGCCAAACGAGAAACATTATAAAAGACAGCATCACCTGTAACAGTGTAAGATCAACTGACTAAAACTTACTAACCTCCAATAAGAACAAAAACCAACTTGTCAAAAAATTAAACTAAAAAAACACTAAGCCAAAATACAGTTAGGAAAACGAAAAGAAGAACTATCTGTTTGAATTATTTAACAAATTTAGAACATTTTGATAGCTTTAAGCTTAAGCATGCCGGATTATTTCGATTTGGTGTTACGTATTATTTACATAACACATGAATCCATGTTCTAATTTTTAAGTAGAGCGGTTATGCGTACAATAATGAACCTTCTGGAGGTTGAGACCACAATTTAGTTAGGCTAATCGAGTGGATCGTTGAAAATCCACAGGGGTGACTAAAACTTTGAAGAGCCGACAAACTTTTATAACAAAAGTGGCTAAGGAGCAATTGAGGCGTTGGTCTGGACATTGGACATTTTCGTTAAATTCTTTAGAATTATTAACCGTGATGGAAGATGACATGCTACTGGATGCCTCTGTCATGGTGTTTCGGTATGCTACTGTGATACCTCTGCCGAAGGTAACATGGTAACTAGGTGCCTCTGTCGTGTGGTTTTCCGAGCTGGTTAAGCGATGACGGAAGGGTGTTCCATTGCTGGGTAAGCAATGACGGTATGGTTTTCTTGCGCTGGTTAAGCGAAGATGGAATAGCGATCGATTGCTGGTTAAGCAATGATGGTCTGTCGCTGTTGGACAAGCTTTAATAATGCTTGAATACTGATATTGGTAGTCATGTATTTACTGGTGTATTGTCACAGAAATATGTTTTGTTTGACGTCTTGTAAAAAAGGCGTCCATTAAATAATTTAGTGTACTATGGCTAAATTTTGAGCTTAATATAAATGTGAACAAAGTTGTAACTATTTGAGCACTTATTGGTCAGAGATAGCCGAGCGAAAATACTGTGGATAAATTCTTTGTTTTCAGATAGTTCACACGAGGACGTGTGAAACGTCAGAATGGCCGTGTCGGAGATTGTAATATCAAAGCATGTCGTAACGATCATTTAATGAATCAAGTATTACATGAATCACTTATTATCTTTTAATTTTATTGTCGTAATCGAAACGTCAAGCATTCTTGGCTACAATGCTTGGATGGAATCAGTGTGTAGCGGTGCTCAGGGTGAGTGCATGTCCGCCTCGCTGAGATCATCACGTTTATATTATCGCTGTGGTTCTGAAATAATGTTGGTCGACATAGAGTTTGCCAGTGATACTACTCCGCGACATATATATATATATATATATATATATATATATATATATATATATATATATATATAATGTTTCTTCTGAAACTACGCTATGAAACAATTTCGTATTATTAATTTCAGAAAAATAAATACATAGAAATGAGACAATTTTTTTTAAAAGTACCTTTTCTATTTGTTGGTAGGTTTATAGTGGTATTTATATTAATTATTGTATCCGTTGTATGATTTTTTTCTCTGGTAAATATTATATTAATCATAATAATTCATGTGCCAGACTTTGATTATGAGTGTGACGTCAAATAAAATAAAAATCAACAAGAAAATGCTACTGGATTTATATAATTAAAGTAAACATCTGTCAGCACCCGAGAAATTAAATGCATGATATTGTAATACTTTTACTATTAACAATCTAGACGACAAATCGATTTAAACAGAAATATTTCGAATTAGGGCCAGTTTATCAATGCAAGGATAAAAGTGCCAGATAACAATCTAACAGTTAACTTTAACTGTTAGATAACTTTACATGATTGTTTATCAATATAGTTATCTGCCAGTTAACAAACTTACATCTAATAATATATTGGTAACACTGAAATTGTAAAACCTTTAATGATTGTTTTGGGACTCATGTCAAATTTCAAAATATTTTGACAGATCAAGAATACAGACCAGATAGATCTTTATAGGTTATATTGTTAATTATTTGAGAATAATGAGGTACTTTGCCTATTATTGTATGAATTACCTGTACATCAAAATACAGAACTGTTATATTTTTTAACTGATAGGTAAATATATTAAAAATATTTATATAGATAAAATGACAATATATATTCTAGGAACCACAATGTTCATTCAAGAAGATATCTACATATATATATATATATATATATATATATATATATATATATATATATATATATATATATATATATATATATCTGAAGCCCAAAAAATATTCTTTTTTCGGTTATGATGTTATTTTAAGTGGTTCTACAATGTTTTTAATAATTTTGTTAAAATAAATATACCTTAGATTATTATTGCAAAAGAAAGCCAACAATAACTTAGTCATTTTTTCTTAAAATGACATTTCAGTGTGATCACGTGATTGCAGAGTATGAATAGGGAAATCACATATGTTTTTAGCAAAGTGTTTGTTTTAATTGTCTAATTTTTACGCAGCGTTTGTTTCCGAATGTCATAACTTGAACTATATGAATAAATTGTATGTTTACGAGTGATAATCAAAAATTGAGTAGTAAAAATCTGATGTGGCCAACACATAACCTCTCGCCAGATATTTTACCTGGTTGTACGCATAAAACGAAAAATATTTTTAATACAAATACATATATTCATGTCTCACTACAAAATAATTCTCACATATATTTGCAAAATCTATGGGATATTTTAAAATAAATTGTGTACAATACTTACATTTTCTTTATATTCAATATCCTGAAATTTTCTTTTTCTACTTTCCTTTTCTTTTTCTTTATATTCGTCATTTTTTCGCAAATTCCTTTTATATTCTTTTTTACGTATATCTTTTGCGTTGTTGACTTTTTTTATTTTCATAATCTTAATAATATACAAATATTTTTGACAGAGGCATACAAATATTTTTGACAGTGACATTTATATGTCAATTACAAACATTTGAATTTCTTGCCTTGTAGTAGTTTGATCTGAGATTTTTTACATCAAATTATTTTATATGCCTTTCTTTATCTCTAAATCTATAGAAGATATAATAATGAATTTATATTTATCGAATAAAGAATTTAACGTTCTTTAATATAAGTATTTACATAAATTTTCGATAAATAATATTTAGACGATTTTTTTCTTGTAACTACTACTTCCGGTTGTCCAATTGTTACCAAAACTGACTGGACTCTTCCCATTATTGTTAGATTGAGGAATCCGTTGTTAAAAATGTCTTAAGTCTTATAGTATTTGAGATATAGTGAATCCAACATCCACACACACACACACACACACATCCCCACACACACACACACACACACACACACACATACGGACATCATCGTAAAAATGTTATAATCGGATTCTAGGGACCTTAAAACGTGCTTATTTATTAAAATCTGGATATGCGATTTTTAGCATGAATACAATACCTCTCTTAGCGAGAGGTAAAAAATTATGGAAACGGTGTAAAGAAATTATTTTGAATGCTTCTGCAAGAAAAACGTATAAATGTTCCCCTAATTCCATTCTCGTTTGTAGATGTAAGTATTATATTTTGAGGTTATCGCATGACAATTCTCAGTGTACTTATATCTGAATATTATTACATTTTAGAGACTGTACACTGTACTGTTTTGTATGAATTTAAATGTGGATCTATTTCGTCGCCAAAAGAATTAGTAATCCGCCAAAAATCAATGCGACACATTGACAGTTTTACTCAGTTTGCAATTCAACGTTACATACCTACTATTTACATGTATAGTGAAAGTAAATTGCTGTTTAAGACCCTTTTCATAATCAATTTTAACTATTTTATATTTAAATTAAAAATGATTTTTGCGAGGATTTTTGCAATGTGCATTCAAAACCGTTTTCGTATATGTATATTAATTGTTGTAATCAGTTACTGTATTTATTATTGTAATCAAATCTGTTTTTATTTTATAAGTTTAATAAACTTCGTGCTCGAGAGTCCATAATTTTGACTATAGATGTTAGCTCTATCGACTTGATCAATCGGCTTCACTACCTGGCTCATTATAAATTAACTAGATGACGTCATCACAGTGGAATGCCATATTTTGAGAAATTTGGCTATTGGCAACGAAAATGACCGATAGAGGCAGCACATATTTTAGAAAATGGCCGGCGAGAAGAGTAATTGTCAAAACTTGTACAGTGTTAAACAGGGATATAAGCAAATAAAGTTCATATATTTTTAAATGTAAATTGATTTGAAGTGCAATATTGTTTAAAATGCAGTATGACAACCGTAAACACAACAGTTTGATTACTTTTTTGGCAAGTTCATAATTTTGCCACCGAGCGGCTACGAGTTCATTTTCTTCGCCAATAGAATAAAGTATTCCAAACGTCATATACTCGTATTTTTGAAACAAATGATTGCTACGCGTACATACACGTAATAAAATACACGCTTCTTATTGGTTAGGAATGTTGCTGAACTTAAGTTATATCAAATTCCGTGTCATTAGGATTAGGAGCTGCAAGATGGAAATATGTGAGTTTAACCTTAACCCAGGAGGACTAGCGGTAGCGTTATCGCTTTACGCTCCAATCGAAGAAAAACTGACAAAGATAGTGATCGAACAAAATTTTGTGTATGCCAGTAAATAGATTATAAAAAACAATAAAATTTTATATGAAATATTTTTCTCAATTTCTAATAGTTACTAAGTTATTTGAAAATTAAATATTGGCCGAGGTCGTCACAATATTGAACTTAGTACAATTAATTGATTCTTTTTTTAAAAAAAAGCACTTCTAAGATGATCTCTCAAAGGTAGAAAAAAGTCTCATTTAATTGAAGCCATAACTCTTATAGTTTTCGAGGTAGCAGAGGTAAAGCTCGTACAAACTCATTTTTCACTACCTTATATCTCGGAAACTATTGAAGATCGGACCCTTGTTGATTAAGTATTAAGATCTTTTTTTACTCATTTTGGCAGTACTATATTCCCTTAAAGTTTGTAACTGAAGTTGTAGAACACCCTGTAGAAATGGTAATATATTGTAAACTGTAGAGTGTTCATATAATTCTAAATTCCCTAAAAGGGTCCACATATGTCTCAAAGTTATAACTTCCATATTCTTCCAATAACTTAAAGTGTCAAACTCTAAACGTAACCTCTTTTACAGGGCGTCTTCATCCATTACCTTCTGCCAATATGAGGAAGAATCGACGGAGAACTATCCTAAGCATACGAATTTTATACTAGACGTACTAAAACTTCCTAATTCTAGTCACTTTGATATTATTTACCAGTCCACTATCACCAGTGACGTAATATTAAGTGAGGAACGTTATCTTTAATATTTGATAACATAGCATCACAAACTCTCGTGAAACATTGTGATTTTAGTAGTTGTAGTGATAAGAATAAAAGTGATTTTTTTAGTTTACATCACAAAACTCAAAAAATTATTAAAATAGAGTGATTTGTTATTAAGAACTGATAAAACAATTAAACATTGTGATAAGACAGTTTCTAACTAAACCTAAATATACTCCTGTACTCGAGTTACCACTAAATTTTAAAAGGACCTAATCTTCCTTTTTATATCATTTTTATTCCATTTTTTTGAAAAATCCATATAATTTTACATTTTTTCTACTATAAAACAAATTTATTCCGTGCTTGTCAAATTTTGAAACCTGTCACATAACCTTAATTTTTTTACATTTCTTGTATTAACTTGTTTATTTTTATCCTTTCTCTTCCATTCGTATACCGATTAATTCGCACAACGTTGATATATTTTATGATCCTGATTCACCCGTTGAAACCGTTTCCCAACCTGTGAAAACTTGCATAACTTCGGGAGGTAATTCGGCGATGGTAGCGCCGCCTATATGACCAACGGGGGTAGCAAACGCTGTGACGAGGGGTGCGCTGGTCGCAGTGTCATGGCGTTCATGATGAAGAAGAAGAAGTACAAGTTCAACGTGGAACTCCGGGTCGAAGAGCTTCTGGAAGTACCCTTCGTATCAGCTGTGCTCTTCGCCAAAGTTAGGCTACTCGATGGAGGCAGTTTCCAGGATCATAGTTCTCGGTAAGTGTCCAGATTTTGTAATTTATTTTCTTCTTTCACACGTCAAAAAATATAACATTTTGGAACTCCATAGAAACAGTTAAAGTTTGACTTTTCTGACAGTTACTTTCTCTGATACAGCGGCAGAAAAAGTAAAAAGTCAGGAAAATGGTACATTACTGACTTGGAGCCATATTGAAATACGAAGTCAAGTACAGACATTTTACTGACGAGTCATGTATTAATTTTTTCTGAAACTTTTGATTAGAAAAAAATTAATTTTAAATTTATTAATTAAATCTGATTCTCTATAAGTATTTAGTATAGTGCGCTTCTCTCGTTTCTAATGTGACAGAAGTAATTTAGTAAATAAACGAAAATCAAAATTACTGCCAGTTTTGCATTTTTGGTTTGTGCGTTTCTGTTCATTTTCAATGTCTTGCGATGCAAATAATTGCGAAGAGGTTCCTTTAGACATTCTGTGTAAAACAACTATAAATATTAATATTCAATATAATTTTAAATAAAACGTTTAAATGTTTTCGTGCCTAGTCAGGGTAATGCAACTTTCGTATCGCGTTTTTGGCGCAAAAATAGTACTTTCGCTCCAGATTAAGAAAAAATAAACTTTTTTACCGCTGGTGAACCAATAAAATTCCTTCATATTAATGAATATTCATTCGCTTCCAAGATTTCAGACATGATAGGTATTATCCGAGTTTGCCTCGATGAGAAACAGAAAAACCTGTAATACATATCCCAAATAATTATAAAAACTTGATAAATAGCAGACTTACAAATTTCGTAAACATTACCACTACACTGACAGATATTTTTGTTTTTCAAAGCCAACTCCAAATTAATGACACACACTAGTCACAAAAGGAAAAGGTATCACTTACCACTTGCTCCAGCTCAAAATAATATAGTACAAGTACTGCTATTATATGCATTATTGTTGAAATTAGAAATTTAGTGATAATAGCTATTTGTGATTTTATCTACCAGCACTATATAGTGCTTTCGCAGAGACGAGTGAGTGTGGAACTAATTCTTGAACAGAGACAAGTCATTCTATTGGTCAAAAGAGGATAATTTTGGAACCGAATTATTGAATGAGTTGTTTCTGTTGAAGAATTAGTTCCACATTCTCTCGTCTCAGCGAATGGAGTATGTATATTGTTCATTTAAATTTGTATTTCTAATAATTTTTTACATATGTTAAAAATGTCGATTGTTGTTCCATTCATCATTACCATTACCCTCTACTACCCTTAAATGCCCCTCCCCCCCCTGTTGCCCTTGAGGCCATCACTACCCCTGGATCTATCCAACGTCCCAAAAGGGTCGATGGCGCCCATCTTGTAAAACACTGATGTAAATCTTCGCTATATAAATATGTACATAATATAAACCACTGTATAATATTTTATCTCTTTTTGAAAAAAGAATTAATAACCGTTTCAGCTGCAAACAATTTTATTCATGTAGGCAATATCACAAAGTACATAATTACATACTTTATTGGATATAAAAGTAAACATACATTTATAAGTTATGGTGAATTTAAATACTACTAGCTCTTTTATGTTTTATTGGAAAAGAAATAAACTTTTATCAAATATCCCGCATTCGCTAAATCAACAAAAACAATGTTTCATTTCTCTACGGAATACGAAAGTTCAGATATAATGGACTGTGCCATTAAATGAAGAGACTGTGGGATATTTTCCCACGAACAGTAGTTGAATCACACAATTTCATCTTAGAAACGAGAAATTGCATTTCACCAGATAATTTGTATCACCACGTTGAAAAACATCTGAATCATAACATTGATAAAAAGTAACTGAATTTTAATTACGAAATAATTAGAAATTTTTATTGTTCAAATTCCCATTTTGAGATGAATTCAAAGAAACGATTTAAATTTGTATTCTTTTTGAATGTAAACTTTTGTGCCTGCTATATATTTCTTTTGTATAAGCTCATTTCGATTAAGAATGAATCCATAGATTTATAAAGAAACACTAATTGTTAAAAACTTAAACCGAATTCATAATATCGAGAAAATTTTGACTTATAACCATTATGAATTATGTTTTATACACACAAATATGATAAATAAAGTTCTTTAATCTGAATTTGTTACATAGAAAAATAAATTATAATACCCAGGGGTTAAGCTGATTATTGTTATTTTTTACTGACTAAAAGATCTATTGAAATGATATATTTACAAAGTAAATTGTACGAAGGTTCTTTAATAAGTAACTCCAAATGCGATATATTGGATTGTCATGAAATGCGGGCCATATAGACGTTTAGATGGGAAAACATTTTTTCCTTTCACGTTACTTCCCAAAAAATACTTCATATAAAAGTTGTAGAGCATAAAATAGTTCATTTAAATGTTGTAGAACATAAAATTGAGGATATACATCAGTACCTAAATAAAATTATTCATGTCTTATGTTTTGTAACTGCACAAATTAGATGTGAAAATTACAATTTAATCGTACGTCTGGTGCGAGCCATGCAGCTGAACAAAATGCGATGTTCTATATGTCATAAAATTAATTCATTTGTACCTTCCGTCATACCTTTAGGTAAGGGAATACCTTCCTGGGGTTTTAATGAATAAGCACGCTTTAGAGTCCCTAGAATACAATTTCACTATTTTTGCGATTGTGTGCTTGTGAGTGTGTGCGTGTGCGTGCGTCTCTCTCTCTCTCTCTCTCTCTCTCTCTCTCTTTGTGTGTGTTTGTGTGTGTGTGTGTGTTTGTGTGTGTGTGTGTGTTTGTGTGTGTGTGTGTGTGTGTGTGTGTGTGTGTGTGTGTGTGTGTGTGTGTGTGTGTGTGTGTGTGTGTGTGTGTGTGTGTGTGTGTGTGTGTGTGTGTGTGTGTGTGTGTGTGTGTGTGTGTGTGTGTGTGTGTGTGTGTGTGTGTGTGTGTGTGTGTGTGTGTGTGTGTGTGTGTGTGTGTGTGTGTGTGTGTGTGTGTGTGTGTGTGTGTGTGTGTGTGTGTGTGTGTGTGTGTGTGTGTGTGTGTGTGTGTGTGTGTGTGTGTGTATGTGTATGTATGTATGGAATATGTATAAAATACATAGAACTGGCGAAAGGTAAAGTTCTGGCCACATCAGATTTTTTGTTAAAAAAAATAATGTAAAATTTACAAACAGAATGCTAATTTATTTTTACATAGTTCAAATACTTACTTTTTATTAAGAAAAATCATTTTTACTTGTTCCGTAAGTCAACAAGAAAAAAAAACAGTATCTTGATTTCGGGTACACCATGGTTCCTGAATATTTTCATCTATTTCGGGACAGACTAACATTGAATTATATGGCATGACATTTAAAATTGACACAACCTAACAAAAATAAAAATTAACCAAATGAATGTTAGTGTTCAATATGACATTGAAATTAAACATTTTATTACATGCCAATAATAATAACACAACCAACAATATAACAAATATAAATAATGTTTTCATACTTACATCTATAATAATTGCTAGTAATATCACTAATGCGGTTTAGAAATTAGACATTGACGTATATCATTTGATTTTCTTGAAAGTAGCGGTAGTGGAGATAAAAAAGAGAAACCAGGATTATTTCGTGGTTGCCGTGGTCCGTCTGTTTACCAACCTTTTTCAGGAACCGCGTTCCGAATAGAAACCGGTAAATAATTTCACAACTTACGGAACACTAAACTGTAAACCTGTTCGAATCGGTTGCATTACGGAACGTACTATTTATTTTAAATCGATGACTAACACTATTAAATTGTAATTTTAGAAATATTCATATCTCTATTCTGCAGTTACAAAATTTACGAAATGAATTTTGCTTACTGACTGATTTGTATGCAGAGTTTTAGGCTCTACAACTTTTATTTGATGTACTTTTCCATAAGAATTTGGGAAGCAACGCACAAGGAAAAACCGTTTTGGCATGTTTAACGCAAATGATCCGTATTTCGTGAAACATCCTGTACAGTGCCGTTATAGATAAAATAGATGTCATTTTTTAAATAAATAATATTCTTTTTAATACTTACATCAATGTCTATCTTTTAGCAGAAAAAAAAATATTGTTTGAGATGTCAGCTAAATTTGTATCCCTTTTTGAATTTTGTCGTCGGTGTAGGTATACGACTATTACTAAACGTCTCTATAGCATTCATAAACTCACCCTTCATAAATTGAATTATTTAAATATAAAAAAAAAAACATATCATCACGACATATTACCCATTGCTGGGTGTGCCAATCTGCTTTGTATAGAGATATCGGTAATGATAATGATATCAAGAGTCACCTCAACAGCACTCATTGCTGGCGCGAAGAGTGCACCACAGGAGTCATTTAAAATTTGATATAATTTTAGCATCGGTCGGGATTGGATCCGGGTCCCCATATTCGCTGCAATATTCTATGAGGAATTTTACATGCACTTGCTGTCCGTAAAAATCTGATTTTTTAATAATCTCTTTTGAAGTAAACATCTAATGCCCAGGTGCACCAACAAGGCTTAAATTTTAAGTGAGCCTTAAACAAAAAGAAAAAAATGAAAATCGTAATTTTGATAAAAATACATAATAATTAATTTAACGTTTCATTTCGATGCAATATTATCAATTTAGACTTAATATTTAAGCTATATTGGTAAAATCGGCTATAAGAGCGTTTTCTTGATACAATCATATATGCTGTATGCTGACCTTCTGATCTGAAATACTGTCAGTTTGCTGTCTCTTTTTTTAATCACTCTGGTATTTCTGATATTTTTATCAATAACCTCATAACAAGCAGGTGACTGATAAAAGTTTAATAATGATTACCATTAGTGATAATGAAAATTTCTACTCGTTACTAATTTATCAGTTTCTTTCACAATTAATAATTTGTAAAGAAGAAAGTACGTCGAAAGGAAAATATTTTCTATTTATTTAAATTATTAAAAAGCACTTTCGATAATAATAATGACAACCATTAATTTAATTAGAAGTTAACAATTGAGAAATCTGAGAGCTTTAGATTAGATAATTGTAATGAAATTATCAGTTTCCTTACTAAAGAGCAAAGTCCAATATATAAAGAAATAAGAAATGAACCAGAAATGAGGAATTAAAGATAGGAATCACTAATTATAATAATATATTAATAATAATTTTTTATCAATACTTTTTTTATCAAAAATAGTTACAGTTATGTATAGTGTTCACAGAATTTGTTTACATTGATTATGTAACTGTAAAATCGATTAGATATGATAATTTTAAACATACCCACAATAATCATTCATTTCCCATGTACATGCTTACAGTTTTGTATTTTATTTTTTCTGTTAAATTTGGTGCTTGAATAAATTTTTACAAAAGAATTATAATCTTCTATCCTGAATTTAACTAAAGATACTTTTTTTTGCTAGAAATCTTTAGTATAATCACTAATCAGAATATATTGTGTCGTCATCGTGGCAATAAAAAAGCAAATTTAAGAAACTTGTATTCATGATCCACGTGCAGCGATAAAACTATTTTTGAGACAATAAACAGAAATATTGAATCTGGGAAAAATACATAATATTGTAAAAATATTTTGGACAGATAAGATTTTTGGTTCGTCTCGCATAGACAGTCGAATAAAAACAATTCTTATATTTTTAATTTCATTTACGTTTAGTATGGTACTTACGTACTGTTTTAAGGGTATTCTTTTGGAAATTACCTATATGGTGCTAAACAAAATAAAAGACATTTGAAAAAGGAAGACAATAAATCAAATTTTAAATTTTAAATGGCACAAAAGTGACCTCTGTAGTGCACTCTTCACGCCTGTAATGAGTTCCCGTTAGATGACGCTTGGTAAACACCCGCAGGGTATAAATATATTCATCATTACCGATATCTGTGTATAAAGCAGATTGGCACACCCAGCAATGCATAATATGCTCTGATCATATATTTATTTTATTTATTTAGAAAAAATAAACGATATTTCTTTGTTGTAAATGTGCTTAATAGAGGTTCATAGGAAATAGATTTAACTTCATATAAAAATTGTAAAACTATGTTTCAAAACTCATCCAGCTTATGACAAAAATGTCTCCGAATTATATGTAGGTGTGATGTAGATTCAACTAATAAAATGACAAAAATAAGGTGGGCTTATACTTTTAAGTATAGTTTATTTAAGTATTAACATCGATATCAGATTATCGTTGTCTACATTCGTGCCCATATATCAGTATGTTGATATAGTATCATTATTAAAAATATGTTTTAAAATGAAACAATACAACATTAAATTGAATATGGATCTATAACAGTGGTATTTAATTTTTTACTTGTTACGGTCCTCTAAACATTTTGAAATATTTTAGCGACGTCCCATTTTGTAAAAATATAATAATTATCTATAAGAAATTATCTAAAAATACAGTTGTTATTATACTGATTGTATTGACCAAAAAATACAAAACGGAAATGAACGTATGTATTATTTATTTTAAGTTTTTAAAATCCTAAAACGTTATATAAATTTTTCGCGCGCCACATAAAAATCTTCCGGTGTCCCCTTAGGTTAAGAATAACTAATCTAAAATACTTAAGTAGTTCATTAAAAAAAAAAACTTATAAATTACGGAAGGAACACTTCCTATGTATGTAGCATATTGAATATCGTTATATTAATTTGCCACATCTAATACCGAAATATTAATACATCGAATGTAATATACCGGTAGGTAGGTATACATACATTTAATATAATACATATATCGTTATTTTTCCTTCCACGAGTATATAGAAATTTTATGTACCTATCATAACAACGTTTTTCACGCAGGTGTAATGAAAACGGGGCTTTTTTTTTTCGTTTTTGTTAACAGCATTGTTTTTGAAACATTTTAAATAAAACTTAATTTTGTCCAATGATACAGACAAAGACAGACTATTGCAGTGTACAAAAAGGTAACAGATGGTACTTATCGGTTTATTTAATGGGCAATAATAATTATTATCGAAATGAAATTGTAAGGTTAGTAAATACTGTAGCTAGTGTAGCTTGAAATCCAATAGTGATAAAAAAATGAGTATCGCCATTCAAAGGAGCTTAAAAAAATGCCCTAAAGAAGTGCAAATCAAAATCTAAAATTATTTCATACATAGATATTTGCAAAAACAAAAAAAAAAACTGCAAAATTTATATATTTGTCAGTATCTAGTGACCTATGCATTTCTTCTGATTAAACAATGCATTGCTAATGAATTGTGGTAAACTGTACGGAAATTACATAAACTATAATATTCAGCAATAGTTTAAAAATCGTGATGATATATTTATTTATTTAATAAAAATTTAAATCAAATCTCAAAACCTTTATTGTCTTGAGTCTTCATCTTGAGTCTTCAACCTCTCGCGTCCATTTTCCAAACAATTCTCTGTTAAGTTATTGCTGAGTCCAGTTCAAGGCCGTTAGACACGCCGGGATGCTGTGACCAGCGGATATGCGACAAAACACACATACACACACACATTAAAACATGCACGTGTGTTAACGACGCGTAGGTGGGATATCGTGTTGGTGCGACAAAGATAACAGAGGGAAAGAGAGAAATGCAAGACGGATCTAGAACGCCCGGATGCACCAGATCCGGACTGGGGGAAATTCAGATAGGAAATGGGAAATAATGTCAGGACAATTTGATGCAGCTAGAAATCGTGGGGTTGCAGTGTGTCCGACAGGTTCAACGTACACTGCAAGCTAATTTTCCTTTGTGGAGGCTTGACGAGTAGATCAACTACTTATACTAGTGAATTGTAATTAAATATTAATTCTAACGCTTAAAATGTCGCTTAAATAATTAATATTCGAATCATAGCAGCGGAATAGCACAGTGGTCGCGAGCTAGCCTCTGGAAACATAAATCGTTGATTCGAATCCGGGTCTGGTCGGGATTTTTTTCAACTGGTCGAAATCCACTCCCGTAATTTATCCAAGTTGGAATAAAGTTAACCTAGCAATCCAAAGCTATCGGGCACCGGCTAGGAGCTGTAGCAAAGACTTGCTCCGTGTTTACTGACAACACGCATGATAGTAACGTAAATTCCGTGGCAAAATAAAAATAAATAGTAGGGTGTGCGCGCTATAAAATCACTCTAGGAAAGGGACATACCTCGAAAACTCGAAAGTAGTTCAAGTCCCGAAAATCATTGGTGCGTTCGGTAAATCATACGGAGTTGGAGTATTTACGGAGCGGTGTTAGAGTGGAATGGGAGTAGCGCTGGAGTTGGAGTGTATCGAGGAAACAAGGTATAAACTCCATTATTTATGAAGTTATTTAGTTTGCACAAGAATTATTCTTTAATGATTCTGTAGAAAATATGATTAGAAAAAGTAGAAAATTCCTCACTTTCTTCAATGATAAGACTAGTACTTTCGTCATTTGCAGTTTTTCATTATTATTTGTGGTATTACACTAATCAGTATTATTAATTATACTTATAGAAAATAGATCATATTCTATTGAAATTGATAAAATTTGAGGTTAAACACTGAAAACATAATTTTATTTTATATTTGTTGTTTATACCTGCGTAAGTATGACTTTTTACGTGTTCTTGACTTGTTGCGTCACTTTTTGTTGTGTATTTGTAATAATTGCACATAAACGTAAAATTTCCTCGAATTCCCTCCGTGAACGTTTGCATTTCGAGGTTGAGCTTATGGAGCTTTTCACTCCACATGACTCCATCCATTTTAAGATACGTATCACTCCATGTAATTAACGAACGATGTTGAGAGTGTGTCGAGTGAAAAGATTAAAAAGAACTCATTTACCGAACGCACGTCATATACTCGTACATACAAATAATTCTAATTTCTTATTACATATGAATTCTAATTTGTTCATATATGACTTGGTTGGCACTGCATCAGAAATATTTTTGCAAAAGTCAATCACAAAGTAAGAAAAGTAGGTACTTATATGTACATAATTTATAAGGTCCAAGATCCAAGGTGTTTTTCTACGATAAATTCGTTGTTCCAAACTAAATTTTATGTTGTGTTGTGTCATAAAAGTAAAGATATATCGCTAAATGTATGAATTGACACGAGTTTTGGCAGCTTGAAGAATGTATAGTCATGAAATTTTAACATCAATAAATTTTTATAGCAAAAATACAGAATGTTGACTCGACACCGGTGCATATGATTTTAACATGTAAAATCATATATTCGTAATTTCCTGCTTCCCTAATTATTTTAGGTAAAAATGCTTCAAATAAAAGTTGTAGGGCTTAAAATTCTTCATCTGAATCATAAACAAAATAAATTTAACATATTTTGTAATGGATAAATTAATTTTTAGTTTCAATTCCATGGCTATCGCTATTTTTGGGATGATTTTTGACATTTTCATACCTAATTTCTGCCGTTATAATTTTGTTTATTAATTCTGATGTAGAATTTTATGCTCTACAACTTTTATTTGAAGCATTTTTACCTAAAATAATTTGGGAAACTACTAAAAATTCGCAAATATAATTTCTATATTATAAATGATAGCCAGAATGAATTTTCAGTTTCAACTTTTCAAGTAAAGCACCGTTAGCTGCGTTCAAAAGCAAATAATTTCAATTTCCAATTTGAATTTCTACTTTGAATCTGGCGCAGTCACAACAGCATGTAATTTCAATTTGACGCATGCTCAAAGTATCAGATTCCGCGTGTATATATTTTTCTTCTTGTCCACATTTCAGCACCCATTAGTGTACAATTACATCGAGGCTGTTGACAATAATAACTGAAGCTGAAGAGCTTTCCTGTGATTCATTTCTAAGATTTCACAATAACCTCCAAATCAAATAAGGGCAGCTGAGCTCGACATTTGACGTTGAGCAACACTATGCGCATGTGTTACCTCAAAATTGGAATTGAAAAGTTTGGACCTTGCAAGGTTGGAATTGGAAGATGAAATAAGTGAAATTATGTTGTTTGTAAATGCGTATATTCAGGCACATTATTACTAATAATCATTATAGATGTAAGTATGAATATTATATACATTTGATATATTGTTGGTTGTGTTATTTTTATTGGCATTAAATGTAATAGAATGTTCAACTTCGTTGTCATATTCAAAGTTATCATTCATTTGGTGAATTTTTATTTTTGTTAAGTGTGTCAATTTTAAATGTCATATGATTCAATGTCATTCTGTCCCGAAATAGATGAAAATATTCAGCTACCCGGAATCAAGATATTGGTTTCTTTGGTTGACTTGCGGAACATAGTATTGGTTAACGCTGCTTTAATTTTAAAAATGAAAAACTTATTTAGAAATTATCTCGGAAATTATTAATTATTTGAAATAAAAATTTAAATATTAAAAATGGACAAAAATGTTGCGTAAGATTTTAATTCATTGCTACTCTTATAAATAAATGTTCAAATTTAAACAAAAATTAACATTTGACAGACAGAATTTTTTTTTAAATTTTATCTTGTATTTAAATTATAATTTAGGTATTTACATAACTTTTTATGATATTTTCCTTTCCGTCATACATTTAGGCAAGGAAGGTATTGGTTTTGGTCAAAAAAATTGATGGTGAGTTTTTAATGAATAAGCACGTTTTATAGTTCCTAGAATACGATTTCATAATGAAGTCATTTCGATACGCAATTTTTTGTTTTAGACGGTTGGTACTAGATGACATTTCTTTAACCCATTTTTACCTAATTTATTTTTAGTTAATTGACAATTCATTTTAATAATATAATGTCGAAAGTATTATTATTATTATTATTTTATTTAGGGAAGATTATTTACATGAAAATGTACAAATGGTTACAAATATAATCACACATTGAGTAACTAAATGTTATTGTAGAAGGCGCAAAATATAAAAAATAGTATAAAGAACTCATTTTATAAGACTTTCTTTCGCACTTGTCAATTAGAAAACTCGCTGACGCTCGTTTTCTAAATTTTGAAGCGTGCGAAAAAACATGTCTTATAAAACACGTTCTTTAATATACTATTTTTAAGCACTCATTCTTTTTGCTTTTAAGCAAAATCACTTAAGCAAACTGACATTAAGTAAAACCCCTCCTCCTTCGGAGTCGGGATTTACCGTGCAGTTTGCTTTCGTGTTTGTTGCTAAGCAAAAACATTCGCGAAAAATAAAAATTTATCTATAGAATCAAAACTGTTAAAATCTTCAAATGAGGGTACTTCCGGTCGACCATTTATAACCAAAATTTAATTAGCTCTCCATGTAGATATAACGAAGAGGAATACGAAAAAATTATAATTTTTAGAAATGTAGTGTTGGAGTTATGGACGGAGAAAAAATCGTTACACACGTACATACAGATATCATCATAAAAATAGTAAAATCGCTTTCCAGGAACCTTAAATGTGCTCATTCGCTAAAAACACCATCGAATTTTTTGACCAAAGACAATACCTTCCTTACCGGCGACGGAAGGTAAAAAAAAACTATAAAAAAATAAATTTCGCAAAGTAGCCAGCTGTGCTATAACCATGGAAACTTATACTATATTAGGAAAATTCTGATTGGCAAATGTCAGTGTCAAGTGCAATTTACATAGTATGTTTGTATTATAATTTTACTGGAAATATATAGAATCTCTTACAAGAAACTTTCTGCGTAAGGTAATGTGCTGACCACATCAGATTTTTTTAAATTAATTTAAATTAAAAGTACGTGTCTACCTACTTAAACTGATAATAGAAACAAATATTTTTTGTGGGTCATCCCGTGTATTATAGAAATTTAAAGTCTGCTGATGATGAATAACTTATTCTATTAGATAAATAATAATAAAAACTTCAATGCTGCTAACAAATTGCTTTTAATTAATTATACTTGAATATGATTTACAGTGGTAGTTGAGAATAGGAGCAATTTGAATATATCTAAATGAATATGGTTCAACTTCAAAGTTAATATTAGCTAGCGCCATAATCGCGGATAATTATTTATGTTTTTAATTACTATGAATGATCTGCAAACATTGAATTGCAAAAAAAAATCTGATGTGACCAGCACATTACCTTCCGTCAGTTCTATGTATTTTGCACAAATTTCATACAGAAAGTTCCTTGCTAAAGATTATATTTCTTGTACTTTACCTTCCGGCAGTTGCATGTATTTTATGCAAATTCCATACAGAAAATTTATAGCAAAAGATCCTATATTCACAGTAAAATTATAAGACAAACACACTATAGGTACGTTCCATCGGTGTCAGAAATATTACTACTTCTTCTAGTAGAACCTCAATGATCGTTCTTTTGCGTCAAAAAAATCTGAATATTCCTACGAATTATTCCAACTTCAGAGATGGAAGCGCTGGTTGGAAGATATATAGATTGGAGATAAATTCAAAATTGTACTAGCCGACTGTCGCGCGTGCCTTTCTGTTACATTTGTCAATGTTCAGATTAGACTGTGCTCAAAGAAATACCTCCTTTACATTTTTATTATTCAATATATTTTTATATAATTATAATCTCTGTAATAACAACATTTTGAAGATCCAAAATAAACATACAAAGTTAGCTTTAGTTGTTAACTAACAATAACACATAAACACTCCCACTGTTCTATCGTATTTATTTTTTACTTGACAGTTATTTGTCACTGAGCGTTCTATTGCTTTAAGAATATTCTTATTCTAGTAGGAATATTTCTAGCACCGATAGAACGCACCTTATGTCAATTTCACTTGACACTGACATCTTTCAATCAAAATTTTCTTAATATAGTAGCTGTTTCCATAGCTATGGCTACTTTATGAAATTTAATTTCTTTATAATTTTTTAACTCTGTATCCATTTAATATTAAGTATAAAATGCAATCAAATCGTATAGAGAATAAAATATTTTTTAATATTTATAATAACATTAAATGTGAAAAAATGATATTTAACATAGTTTTTTCAAGAAAAACTGTTAAAATCTTCAAATGAGGGTACTTCCGGTTGTCCAATTCTAACCAAAATCTAATCAGCTCTTCACATGGATGTAACGAAGAGAAATACGAAAGAATTATAATTTTTAGAATTGTAGTATTTTGTTACACACACACAGACACACATACATACACACACACATACAGACATCATCGTAAAAATAGTAAAATCGTATTCTAGGGACCCTAAAACGTGCTTATTCATCAAAAACTCACCACCGAATTTTTTGACCAAAGACAATACCTTCCTTACCTAAAGGTGACGGAAGGTAAAAACAATTCTAATTAATTTATTACACATTTTACAGTTTTCAGTAATATTTTTTGGTCATTAATTATTGCTACATTACATATGTCATTATCATTAATCCTAAAATAACATTACTGTCAGAAATTAAAAATTCTTTTTCAACAGAACATTAGAAGTTCAAAATAGTTACATAGTATATTTTTGTTTTCCTGCTATATGTAGTATCGAAATCTTATGAGTATGTGCCTGCCCCTACATAAATACCGTGCATGTATATTTGCTCTATTCGAGAGTTGCAACTTTTAGCACTTTGGGATTGTAGCCATGTACTCGTAAACGAAATTTGTTACAGTCGTAGTGAATAAACTATGTGCTCAGCTATTTTTACATACATTTTTCATGATAAGTCTGGATTTTTATTTTCCATCAATGTGTTATTTTATAGATAATTGTATAATAAATTGGGCTTTCGATTTGTGTATTTCTGAAAGTAATATGCAGCATATCAACATTATAGCTCAGTTGGTAGAGTACCGGACCGGCAAGTGGGAGGTCCCGGGTTCGAACACCGGCAGTGCCAGTTGATTTTTCAAAAATTCTCCTAGTTATCCACTACACTGACAATTTGTCACGATCCTCTTTCCCTGATTATTATTATACTTTGACCAACTGCTTTATAAGTGGAAAATAATGTTATTAAACACAATTTCACAATTAACATTCATTACATGTCAGACTTTCATTGAAAAGCAAATTTATTGAAATTACGTAAATTAGTAGTTATTTTTCTATGAATTTACAGTATTTCAAATTAACATTGTGTGATCATATCATAAACAATTAAAATGTATACCTACATGAATAAAATATATACAGTAAAATTTTTGAAAGATGTCCGATCAAGGTATCATGAACGAATTAACAAATTGGCATATCTGTCTCACAAGAAGCGTGTGCGATGAGAATGGATATAGCACGCTTGTCTATAAATTATTCATATTGTTACGACCATAGTTAGAACATTCTAATTTAAAACGATGTTCGTTGTAGACAATACTTTCGCTGTAACGTAAGTTTATTTATTAATTCAGATATATTACCGTGATTCATAGCCGTACGAAGTATTTGATTTTACATTTGCTAATGAACTTGCCAGTTGACATAGTTTTGAATTTTGAATGCTTTTACTGTAATATATATTTTTATAATAAAATAACAGCGGTATCTTATGTACCCTCATAAAAACTAAGCGAATGACACTACTGAATTTGGCAGAACAAAATCTTACTTCATACAATTCATAGATGACCTTGATCGGATGTCAAATTTTTTACTCTTCTTACATATGTAGCTATGTATAGTTTTTTCGCGGAAGAATGGTATTGCGCAGTACGAGTCTTGAAAATATACGTAATTGAAGTAGTTTCTTTTTGCCACACAGGTTGTAGAATCTGTTCATAAGGCGACGTATATCGTACCTCTCTTCAGGAAATACTTTGGAAGGGTCAACATAGTTCGTATACATTACCGTGTATTTTAGCATTTTTGTGTCTCATGTTGATTTACGTGATTTATTAATAATGCCGTAAAAAAACTATCAAAAAGAGCTAAAATAGTGGTATTGTTTGCATTTGCGATTCTTGATGCAGAAAAAGATAGTTTCTTAGTACGGAATTCGTTAGCTATAATGCTATAATATATTAACATGTTCTAATGAATGAATACGGCATGTGTTTATATGACGGAAGTCTTAATTTTTATTTGGAACATTGTGCTTAGATATCTACGAGTACATTCTTTAATATGTATAAGGTATTACGTTCAAAGATTTGTTGGAAGAGACCTTACTGTCCTTATACATATAATCAAATAGGAAATTTTATAATAAAATTATAAAATATTCTTCTGTGCACAATTTAAATTCCTGGAATTTGTTGAATTTTCATGTCATGAGGTCAACAAACATGCATGAGGTAGTGCAGCAAAACATGAAAATTTCTCTTAAATCTTTGAACTAAAACAGCATACGGAGAAAGCAAAATATACTGACTGCGCAATTTTGCTATTCCTAGTGTTGCCGCAAGATCAAGATCAGTCTTGATCTTGTCTCGTCTCGTCTTGGTCTTGTCGAGACAAGACCGTCATTTTGGTCTCGACTAGAGTCAAGACGAGACGAGACCAGTTTCGAGTCTTGTCGAGAAAGTCTTGAAGTCTCGACAAGACTCTCGACTTCAGTTCGTCGGTATTTTTTCAAAATATTTTCTAAAAGTTCCTCAAAAATTAAGAGCAAATGCTATTTGAAAATTTATAAAAATAATAAACATATTAATTTTTAATCTTATGTTCCTGAATTATTAATTTATGTAAATATAAAAATTCAAACAATATTAGAAATTCGCATATTAGGCTGGAAGCTTGGCTTAAATCTCCAAAAATTGTAAATATTCATAATACTTGTATTCAAAAAAACTAAACCGTTAAACTACAATGTATACGTAGGATAAAAACTACTAATTTTATTTATATCCTATCAAATGTACTAACAAAACTGAATTTTCAAGTTGACTAAAATTATTTTCAATTTTCAAACAGCACAAAAGTTATACCTACCTACAATGTATAACATTATATTTGAAAGAAAGCAAACTCAATTACAATATTTTATTTTATTATAATAATTATTTTATTATAATTTTTTTTTGTTTTACTCGTATATAATTTAATACTGTTCCTACTGTAATTGCGACCTAGTGCTGCTGTATTAAAACATGTAATGTTCACTTCAAATATAAAGTATTATTCATATATTTACAAAAAAATCTGTTGTGATTCTTAGAATTATGGGAAAAAGGAAAATGCCAACAAACATTTTACGACCTTAAGCCCTTAGGGAAACCAGTTTTTAAAAAAAAACCATATTGTAAATTTTCAACAGATGTGCTCTTTATTTCACCTAAATAATTCAATTGAAATTGAAAAAAAAATATTATTTTATTATACCTACAAAACGCAAAGATTCTTAAAAATGTAACCCCATAATATAGCATACGTTTCGTTTTATATTTTCAATTTTCACCAATGCTTTATTTAAAAGTTTAACCTTGAGTTAACTGCTCGGATGAGTATGACCATAGTATCCCTAAAAGTGAAGGGGAATGGATGGAGGACAAAGCAATGGATATTTCCAAGAATTTCATTTATACCTACTTCCTCTAATCTTTACATTTTGAATCTCTCAGATCGTCAGATCTATAATAAATAAGTATATAAATGAATATTTCTCACATTCTATATTTTGTTACAATTCGTAAAATATTTTACTTAATTTTCATGTGGTATACGCATAAAATAACATGAAAATAATGAATAATGTATTTCCAAATAATGTAATATCAACTTCATTGTTGTTCTATATTTTTTAATCTCTAGATTTTACTGTTTACCTAGTGCTATTAAGAAAAACGCATTGCTGTTAATTATAATTCGGTATCTAGTTATGTGCCTAATTGAAATTATATATATATATATATTGTATGTAAGAATAAAATTTAAAAAAAAACACTCGGTATATATGGTCCATTTTCGTATTATTTTTTAAGTGATCTACGACAGTCATGAAATACTTTTAAAATTAATATCTCAAACATTTTTTGGAATTTTTTAATCGCGATTGTACGGTTTTTCTTAGATGTTCATGCACTATTACATACAATTATAATAAACCATTTGTTAATAGACGCAAAGTCGAGAGTCTTGTCGAGACTCGAGACAAGACAAGACTGACTTCAAGTCTCGTCTCGACAAGACCAAGACAAGACCAATGTAGTCGAGACTAAGTCAAGACCAAGACAAGACCCACCTCAAGTCTTGTCTCGTCTCGTCTTGTGGCAACACTAGCTATTCCTAAATTCATAAAATAATACACTAAATAATCGTGTATAAAAATAGTATATTTAAGTAAACAAGGTACTAACTAGACTGTGAAATGAATAGTATATTATGTATATTACCGAGAGGCGAAGCTTCGAGGTGAGATACAGCGTGAGGCCAAATGAACATGAGAGCAAAAAATTGTCTGAATTGAGTGTCATCTGGGAAATTGGGTTCGATCCCGACCGACGCCAAATATTTCGAAAAATGGCACAAAATTGACCCCTGTGGTGTAGTCTCCATGCCAGCAAAAAGTGCCCGTGAGGTGACGCCTGGATAAGCGCCCGCACGGTGCAAATATTTCATCATTACCGATGAGTACAAAGCAGATTGGCACACTCAGAAATGGGTAATAAGCCGTGTTGATTTATTTATTTATCTATTTATTTATTTATTTATCTATTCATTCATTTATTTATTTATTTAATTTTATTTATTTCAAACATGCATTAACCATGATAGTCTCACACAGTTAACGCGTCAAGTAGTAGTTACCACAGATATCCACCTCCAGTAATACAGTCCTCAATCCGTGTGACGATCTTTAATTACCTTGTAAGCAATACAAGCACAAAGCAATTCAATGGAATGTAAGCGGCAATCATGCATTTACATACACTTGTTATTACTTCTATGTAGGTAATGGAATCAATGATTATTTTATAAATAGAAAAAAAAACGATAGTGTCATTTGAGAGGAATTTTATTGTTATTGTTGATTTTGTCATAATGACTTCGTAATCTAGCTCAAGGCGAGTTTAACCAGGGTAGATTTTCCTTATCAGATTATAAAATGTGCACTAACCTCAATCCAAATGCGACATCTGCTTTTAAAATTAAAATACCGAGGTTAGATGACCTTTCGTTTAATTATTTGTTGAACAATTTTATTATATGAACATAAACAATTATGATTTGTGTACAATATTTTAAACATATTTCAACAAGTTAATTATAAATTGACATTATTCAGAACATTATAGAAATGAAAATTTTTCCATCTATTTCAGTGAAAAAGGAAACCTTGATACCTATTATTAATTAGTGTAATTAATTTTTAAATATAGTTTGACTTTAGTTTCGTTTGTACTCTTTAAGAAATTACATAATTAACCTGAAATAATAACTTAATTTTGAACCTTCACATTCTTATGTAAACATAATTTTAAAATACGTCCAATATGTTAAGCATCTTCAATACATTTTCATTGCATCACGAATTCCTGCTTAATCACCAGTCAGCAGGCTAATTATTACTCTAAATCCGCTAACGCAAAAAGAAGATTCCTCCATGAAATATTCCAAGTATTTTTAGTCATACTCATTAAATTACAAAATAGTGACGCTAAATTCAGGTTTACTGGATGTAATTACAATTTTAACTACTTCAATTTGCATTGATTTGAATAATTAATGGACGTACGATTAACAAAATTCAAATGCAGAGAAATTATATATATATATATATATATATATATATATATATATATATATATATATGTATATATATATATATATATATATATATATATATATATATATATATATATATATATGTATATATATATATATATATATATATATATATATATATATATATATATATATATATATATATATATATATTTGGGATGGCGTTCTTTTCTTTCTTTGTTTAACATTCACAGACTTTTCAATCTACTCCAAAATTTTATTAAAAAAATAAAATTGTTAATGTGTTCCGTGTTATGTCGTCCTTATTTCACTGGTAATTTATATTCTTCCTGTCATATTCACATCTTTTTATTTTCTCAGAAATTTAAATTCGGCTCTCTCCAGAATATTTCATTTTCACTCCAAAGGAATAATTGAATTTCTAGTTTGTAACATTACTTACAAATTCATGGAAAACTAACGAATTATTCTTTTACTTGGAACATGAAATTTATTATTTAATTAAAGCTGAAAAATGTTTTCAATTTTATCACGGTGAAGTTCCATTGAACTATTAAATCTATTGTTTACAAAACTGGCGTAAATAAATAACAATGATTTGTTTAAAACATAACATTATGTAGCTTCTCAGTAATTCAAAACAGTTTCAAAACGTGGTATGAACGCATATTATAACTATTTGTTATTCTGTATGAACTTAACTGCATATACCCATAGTAAATTTTGAAATTGTTCATGTGAGTAATAACAGACAAGAGAATTAACATTATAATTGAATTAGTTCACATGTTATTTAAATCCAAATTTGAATCTTTTCTTACGCACTATTATTAACTGCTCCCAAAATGCTAGAAACTGCACTTTTCCTGATGTGAGTATATTTTGATACGAGCAGTTGCAAAACAGTTTCTGGATGTGAAATACGAAGGTTTTATGTGCGGATGTATTTCTAAATTTATTAAATGAATTTGATTTATTGTCTAAATTAATAACAAAATACTAGAGATTTGGCGAGGGATTTGGACATTATAGTCCAGAAATCTACGGTTTTACCTCAAAGAAATTGCAACAAAAGCTAAAAGCTTTTCTACGATATCTTGTCCAGAAAAATGCGCTGAAAACATTTCAAAATTTTCCGGAAATCGAACCATGGAAACCTCTCGCAAATTTGTAAAAATGGCGGCATTTTTAGGTTTTTGGGAACTTTCTCGAAAACAATTGCGCGTTGCTAATAGCAGCGTGACTATGATTTTAAGCTCACTAGCGACTTATGAACAAATTTTGATTATACCTTACAAAAGGTCGGGTAGTTAAAATTTTTTGGTATGTTGAATAGGATAGTTGGTTAGTGAAAAATCCAAATTTCCACAATTCCCCTGCTCAGCTCCCTCCGTCATCCGAAAATCGGCATTTTTTTCAGTTATTTACCTATAACTTGTTTCTTGTGCATTTTAGCGCAAAAAATGTTAGCTCCCAAAACGGCGAAAATTGCGTACTTTGCAATATTTTGAGTTTGATTCTACTTTACATCGCAGTGGATAGATTTGGTTATGGATCTGTGATGGTTTAGGCTGAAATCAGTAGTCAACAGAACTGAGCTTGTTGTGGTTCCTGAAAGACTAAATGCAATTAATTACATTGCAAATGTCTTGGAGGACCATATGATGCCTATTTCATGTGGTGTCGGTCCCAACTTTAATGCAGTAAATCCACATACTACCGGTATCACCTAAATTTTTTTACAAGAGTGCGGAATTCGTACCATGAATTGGCCGACATTAAGTCCTAACCTGAATCCTATTGAGCACTTGTGGGATCAATTTGATCGACGTGTTCGTAAGCACCATAATTCACAACAAACCATGCAGGAACTGACACAAGCACTGATGCAGGAATACCTCAAGAATATCTTCGCAGATTAGTGTGATGCATACCATACAGGTGTGAGGAAGTTATTCATGCTTGTGGGGGACATACACGGTGTTAAACCTCGCCAATCCATAGAAACCCCGACTCTCATCGGTACTATGGCTCTCGTTTTCACTTTGTTTTGCGTTATCTATTTACATTTCTAAATGTAACTTAGAAATATCTGAGAGTTGTAAAATTGGTTTTGTTAATTTTTTGACTAAAATATATGCTGTTGGACCATACGTAATTTAATTTGAATAAATTACAGATTTTTAAAAAAGTGTTCCCCTAATTTTCTTGCGTAGTGTATAATGAGATGAAAAAAAAGGAAAATTATGAAAGATATAAATAAAAATCGTTAATAAGTTTTAGAATACAGTAATTATTATTGTACACTTATTGGCCAGTTGCACAGCTTATAGTTATTGTCTTAACTACAGGTTAGCGAAAAAAGGGCATACTTATCGAAATTTTGATTTAAACAAATTAATTAAATAATTAAACATAAACTGTAATTAATGTTTGAATTACATTAAAAGTCATTTGAGAAAATTACACTTAACATTTTTTTTGCGTGACTTATTTACAATATAACACACTTGTTCCATAAATAACTATTATCTGCGAAATAAACACACTTTATTGACTTTGTGCTTGTTTTACCTACGTATACGAGTATAAACCATTTTACGATTTACAAATAAGTTTTCTTTAGAGTTTTACTCGTATACAGTTATGGTGATTTTGCAACATATTTAGGATTTAGATTTATATTTTGCTATAAATTCGTTACTATTTTAGTCACTTTAGTTACTAGTTTACAGCTATTTGCACCGCTCTCTGATTCTGTATTTCGACTTGGTCTTGATTTGTTGATTGCATGATCCAGTATTCGTGCAACTAGAGCAATTGAGACACATAGAGTTCACAGCCACAACACAACAGTCGTGAAGAAAGTAACGGGTCATACAACATGCGAAGCTCGTATATGTCTGCCTATAGCAGACTTTCACATGATCACCTTGCGAACGGCCTTGCCGACATACATTGCTCTTGATAGTGACTCCGTGCGTCACTAGACGAGGATTTGCGACCGTGCGATAGGGAATTTACTCGGGATTACATTAACAAAATTAATAAATCATTGCGGCTTATTATCTATTGCAGGGTCTGGAATGTGAACTTAAAGCTTTTATGGACAATCGCTCACTTGATGCATTCAGCCACGAGCCCTTACCTACTTTTATAACGATCACTACTTATTAACAACTAAGATTTACATTTTAAAATATTAAATAGTTATTTTTATACAAGACGATAAAATTCTATCTTATCGACAAGCGGAGAGGGTTAATTCACTAGCGATGAAATCGCAAGTGAATTATTTTTCGAGAGTCGATAATTAAATTTTATTGTCATTTAAACACAACTTTAAATTGAATATGATATATATATACTATAAAAAACTTTTTTTTTGTGCGCTGTTTAAACATTTCGTTTTTCCAATGTTGTAAATCGACGAGTTAGTGTCGCTTCCTGTACCTAAGTGTATTTATCGATGAAAGTGCAAAATTCAATTCCTTTTCCAATTCTTCAATAATGTTGTTAATTGGTGTATATCGTCTCAAATCTTTTTTCGCCGTTATTGTACCAGTTTGAAACCATACTCGAATATTGGATCGAATTTTCGTACTGAGTAATCGCGAGAGTAAAAACGTCCGAATCAGACGATGTAATTACAATGCTTGTTTTAGGGTAATGTTCAAATATATAACATAAATGTGTTATAAATCGTGTATCTGCTTTAATATGGTGGTGGATAAAATTGGGAATTCTTGCAAACCGTTCTGTTATCAACTTAGTTATAATACACTTGTCTGCTCCGCCGTGGCCGCCTGCGCGATTTCGAGAAACTGAATATTGTTGTAATTTTTGAACTGCATAATTTGATCTGAAACCTTTCAAAAAACTTCTTCAAGTATTCGACTACAATGGGGAATAGAGAAAAATGCGAATTTCAAAAATCCATAACACAACTTTTTAATCCGAAAAAAAATCTCACGAATTCGTTAGATTTTTTTAAAAAAATTCGCCATTTTATTTTATTTGATATTAAGTGCTCGCATGAAGCTTAATATTTCGAGACTCACTTAAAATCAATTGTGTTAAAATTTCAAATCGATATCTACAAAATTAGCTAAGATATGACGAGATAAAATGTAAATTCCGTTTAAACAGCGCACCGAAAATATGCTTTTTTATGGTTTTTATATGTGTGGGCATTGTTCAAATTCTGGCCGAAATAAACTGCAAATGCATTTTTGCATCAATTATCGATAGCATTTGTTTTGAACTTGAACAGGTTATGTCAACCTCATCGCTTGGGGGGTTTAAATGGGTGAGGCCTAAGTTATTTTTGAGTATAGAATCGAGATTCGGTCCCAAAAACGAGAACCGGTTAATTTCGGATTTATAGCCAAGAACAGATGATATTGATCGACATAACGACAAATATTATTTATTTTACCTTTACCAACATTCACGTAAGACATCATAAATGAAAAGATCACCATTTATTAATAGTTATTTATGTATTAAGGGCATAATCAAAAGATTGTAACACGGGGAATGTTTAAAGCTCGACGCGTAGCGGAGAATTTTAATTTTCTCGAGTACTATAATCTTGATTATAGATTATGAATTCATTGGGTATATATTCGGTATCGTTGTGCTGCCATTGTGAATTTTAAGTATGCTGTGGTTTCTAGCTATATTGTTTGATTATAACATATTTTTGTTTAGTGTCAAATGAAAATGAGAGATATTGATTATTCAAAAGAAATATCAAATGAATTTGACGATGCCGAAAGCAAGTTGGTTCCACAGAAACAGAAGTGAAAAGACGTATACGAGAAAGGATACGAATAGTTTTACGAGTAGTGGTGTTTAAAAAATGTGATTTATCCAATTTATTATGTTGTCTGACATTTATCTAAAAACTACGATTTTGACGTTAGAATAGCTGTTGCTTGGCATCTTTATAAGCTCTCAGGCGATAAAAGCCAAATTGCGCCTGTTTTTGAGGGCGGATAATAGTATATTAAAGAACGTGTTTTATAAGACATGTTTTTTTCGCACGCGTCAAAATTTAGAAAACTCGCTAACGCTCAGATATATAACATTGGCTGGTACCACAACATAAGGGTGAAATTAAATATTGAAGTTTGGCATTTTCAAAACAGCGTTTTCAAAACAAGGCTTATGGTACCAGCCACTGTGTGCAAATTTTGTTTCCTACGGCCTACTTGATATTTTCTTAGCCTTATTATATTTTATTTACTCGTATTAATAATAGTATATTAAAGAACGTGTTTTATAAGACATGTTTTCTTCGCACGGGTCAAAATTAATTAATTAAAAATAATTGACAAGTGCGAAAGAAAGTCTTATAAAATGAGTTCTTTATACTATTTTTTATATTTTGCGCCTTCTACAATAACATTTACTTACTCAATTTGTGATTATATTTGTAACCATTTGTACATTTTCATGTAAATAATCTTCCCTAAATAAAAAAAATAATAATAATTTCGACATTATATTATTAAAATGAATTGTCAATTAACTAAAAATAAATTAGGTAAAAATGGGTTAAAGTAACGTCATCTAGTACCAACCGTCTAAAACAAAAAATTGCATGAAGGTCATTACGATACGCAATTGCGTATCGTAATGACTTCATTATGAACGCAAAATATAAAAACAAGTTTATGATTCCAAAATAAAATAAATATAATTGTGTTTTTCTTCAAAAAAATAAAAATATAATAGGTACCTACCTACTGGATATTCTGCGTGCTACCCCCACAATAAAATGACAGATTTTTTGTTTTCGTTAAAGATATACAAGAAGTGCATATTTACCTACCATTCGAATGAGGCTAGAATTTGCGGACACAAACAATTTCTGTGCAATACTGATAAGATTTCATTATACTGAACTTCATTCATACTTCATACAATGGTATGAATGATCGAATGGTATATTTTTCTTAGGCGAATTAATACAGAAAATCCTAGCAGTCCTCTGATGTCTCTGCTTACTGCCAGCTGCCATATCTATGCCTACCGATATTTTATACTCCTAGTATTTATAATTTGCTACTAATAATGCTATTATTAATTAATAGAAATGTTGCTTTGACGAATAACATTTATAACTAACACGTATAAGATGGCGTAAATTTCATACTCTATTGAAAGATCAGGATCGTCGGATCTTGGAATAGGATCAAAATAAAAAATCAACTCCTTATATGCATACATTTCAGCGTTTATTACACCTTCATCAGTGCTAAAATCGAAGAAATATAAATATAAATAATTTGTCCATAAACAATATACACGATTCCGAACAAGGAATACGATAAAATTCATATTACCTGTGAGTTGGATACAAAATTTTTATTTTAACAATTAATAATATGTCGGACATCTTTTGAAATCTAAACAAGACTACCGTTGATTTAAACAGAGTCAGAAGAATAAAACAATAATAAGAAACGTATGCATATGAGGAGTTTTTATTTTATTTTGATCCTATTCTAACATCCGACAATTCACCGTTGTTTGTTTGAGCGTCGTTTGTCATTTTATTGTTTAAAACTGTACCTAAAAAATAGTGTGAAATTCATATGAATAACTACATACAAAGAAGGTTTGAAGATCTTAACTGTTTTACTCAAAAAATCATGAGTAACGAGAATCATTTCACTTCATCTCATTGACTATGTCAATAACCAAATAACTGATATTGGGGACCTGAAAACTTAAGATTAATTCATCAGACGCCGCTACATCACATCAGAGTCAATGTATTGTGTGGTATTTATTTCGAAAAAGTAACTGGCCCGTATTTTTTTGAAAATGGAAATGAAAATGTGCTACAGTATCTGTAACTGGTGAACGTTACAGAAAATTGTTGACATATTTGCTACCCCCAAGTGCGGAAGAAGTTGGATTGGCAAGATGCAACATCACACACAGTAATTTTGCGAAAATAGTTCTCTTATTGTTGAATATCTCATTTTGGTGAAATGCGTTAGCCGGCCAGGTCTTCCGTTTTTTTCAGCTCCAGACTTCTTTTTATGGGGTTATTTGAAAGGAAAACTATATTTCAATAAGCTACGGACACTGGAGTACAGCGATGGAAAGTATCATAAAAAGAGCTTGACTTTGCATAGTGGCTAGAGGCGATAATTTGGATGACATTATTTTTGAAAATCGACATTAAAAATGTAAATAACTAAAGATGTTACTAAAATAATAATATTGTAAATAACCCATTTAAGTGCGTTAAGAACAAGTTCAACTGTATTTTAAAAAAACTAAAATTAAGCATTATTATTTTAGACAGACGATATGTATTTACATAATCAAGCGAAGCAAGCTTCGACGCTTGTCAAACCACCACTTACTCTTGCTTAATGATACTAATTTTTCCTTTTCACCACCGGCTACTAAATAAATCAAGAAACCCAGCCTGAATCTCTTTCTAACCGCAGACAAATTGATGCATTCCCCGGTGCTCTAGTTTGATTTACTGTCCCCTCTCTGCCTCCCCTGAGTACTGTCCTGATGACCTAAATATCCCCTGACAGCACCGGGATAAGGAGAGAAGTAGGCACACCCCCATAAGGGTGGATACTAGACAGTCAGTAAACCATGAATGAACTCAGGAAATGTGATCGTTGGTTTGGGATTGAGTTGTAGCATTGATTATTTATAACCACGTTTACACAGTATGTATATAAATATAATCAAAGGTTATAAAAAGTGAACATATTTTTGAAACATATTTTGGTGTACAGGTGTCTCATTTTCGTTGTTTTTTTAAACCTGTAATTGGTAATGTGGTTGAAATTTAAACACAGCTGGCATTATTGAATGAAAATTTGAAATTCAGTGTATATTTAACAATCCGGTTAATTAGCTTCTAAAAATATATTAAGCGAAAAAAATTAATAATTGGTGTCAAAAAAGCTTTCTCGAGATATGCAAAGGTTTTAGTGTGGTGGGATCAAGAATGGCACCTCGTTACCTGTTAGTGTAGAAATATATCGGATAATATTCACAATAGAGCAAAAAACCGTTAGTTTAGTACATTTCATAGTCATTTTTTTCAGACAAATTTAATTAATAAGCATCACTAGAATTTGATATCGTCTTTTGTTAAAAACTCATTTTTAAAAAATCTCATAATCTCGCTTACTCGTATTATGAGAGATGCTGAAAAAATGTTTAGACAGTTTTTACGGAGAATAAGGTGTGGCAAAGTTTTTTTGAGAACTTAATACCTATCTGATTTTCTGATCTCTTGTTGTACTTCCAAGAACTATGCTAAAAATGAGTAGAATGATCCGAGTTTTATGGCATAAGTTTTGTGCGGTAAGTTATGTCATTTTTAATAGTATAATAATAATAGATAATAATAATAATAATAATAATAATAATAATAATAATAATAATAATAAATCTCAAGTTTAAAAATATGTATACCATGTTACTTAACTATGAATAGGAGTACTACATATTTTTCTTTATTATATTTTCAAATTTAGTTTACTTTCTAAAGCAGTTAAAATACATCATAAACATAAAAGTATAAGGTAATAAAATAAAAATATGACTGTTTTAGAACTGTGATAAACTAACATATTATTTTACTGCGTAACAAAATACTCTTCCATTTCCTAGTAAAAATATTGAAACTTCAAAACTCGCGACAAATTCTTGGAGTTTGCTTTTCGTTTAGTTGCAATCTTATTAGCCGAAGTTCGAAACACGTGCTTACTGTTTACAACCTAAAATCAATTAGCTAACTGACCAAATGGCTATTAACTCGAAACTGCCATAAATCTTACATCTGCAAATGACTAGAACTTTGTAAATTATTGTTTTGCGTATTAAATTGCCTGCTAACTATTGCAAAATTTATGTTTGAGCGTTTATACTCTGCTTACTTCTCTTTATTAGCTTCTAAATGGAAATTAGTTTTCTGTTGTTTGTCATGCACGCACAAAGAATTTAAATTAAAAATTAGATACGGCAATCCCATATTAGATATAACAATCCATATTAGATAATACACTCGACAATACACAATTGCTTAATATTCGATATTTATAATTGTGTACATTACGGAGTTTAATGTTACGAATATATTAATTTGTTATCAGTTTGTTGTTTTGTAGCACAGTTGCTACTTTAAGTTAAAATTAAGCAGCTTAAAAATTACAGAGGTAATTCGTTTATCCGGACACTCATCATCCAAACCTCTGGATTGCCCTGATGTTTTCTTTTAAATTATTATTTTACATTTCTTTAGATTTAATTAGTCTCACAGAATAATGATGGAATTAGAATGACTACCGAAAATACTATGAAAAATAAATGCAATTGTTTTACGGGAATAACAATAATGAATTTAATTTTGTTGCTTTCGGGGAAAGGAGCACTCTACTTTTCTCTAAATTCTCTTCGACTTGCGTATTCTTCCTACCTTCACTTTTAAAACTCACTTGTCCTGCTTTACTCAAGCCCATTTGCACCAGCAACACTTAAAATTTAAATTTGGTATTATTCAATTAGCCAAATAAATTGGTGTTAGTTCCAATTGAATATTTTTTTAATCGCAGTGTTAAATAATTGAATTACTAAATGAATAAAACCAAGTATAAATTTTAAGTGTTAGTGGTGTAACTTGCCATTATAGAAATAGTTTGGTGCTTAATTTAAAATTCATCAAGAACATCAAGACTAGAGAGAAAAACAAACGAGGAAATGACAGCAGAAACAATGGTAGATAGAATAGAAAAAAGATCTTTGAAATGGTTTATTTACTGAGAATGCCTGAAGAACGTTGGACCAAAAAAGTTTTTCATTGGAAACCACAGGGAAATATAAAACGTGGTAGATCTTGTAAACACTGGAATGACATCAGAAAAAAACATAGAGAACCGTGATCTGCAAGACGATGTCATGGACAGGGAGGTTTAGCGAAGGAACACGGGGATAAGCTGTCAACGATTAATTTATGCATTACTATAACTAGTATTTTGTATTGTAAATTAATTGTATCCACATTAATAATAATAGTAGATAATAATAATAATAACTTAAAATACAAAACTATACGAGGATCAGATTAGAATTTTTAATTGTTGAGAATAATAACCACACAACCCATCTTTGTTAAAATCCTTTCAAAATAATCATGAATTGCAGCATCTATCTTTTACTTAGACGAAAATTTTATGTCCCGTAATATTTTTTATATACCAAATATTTTTTTGTCAAAAACTAAATAAAATGCTCTCCAGTTAATTCCATATTTTCACTTACAACACAACGGTACTTAGGTAACTTTCGCAACTAAAATTTAACATGTCAGATAAATAACATTGGCTGGTACCACAACATAAGGGTGAAATTAAATATTGAAGTTTGGCATTTTCAAAACAGCGTTTTCAAAACGAGGCTTATGGTACCAGCCACTGTGTGTAATTTTGGTTTTCTACGGCCTACTTGTGATATTTTCTTAGCCTTATTATATTTTATTTATTAATAATAGTATATTAAAGAACGTGTTTTATAAGACAAAACGAGCGTTAGCGAGTTTTCTAATTGACAAGTGCGAAAGAAAGTCTTATAAAATGAGTTCTTTATACTATTTTTTATATTTTGCGCCTTCTACAATTAACATTTACTTACTCAATTTGTGATTATATTTGTAACCATTTGTACATTTTCATGTAAATAATCTTCCCTAAATAAAAAAAATGTAATAATTTCGACATTATAGTATTAAAATGAATTGTCAATTAACTAAAAATAAATTAGATAAAAATGGGTTAAAGAAACGTCATCTAGTACTAACCGTCTAAAACAAAAAATTGCGTACCGAAATGAGGGCCATTACGATACGCAATTGCGTATTGTAATGACTTCATTATGAACGCAAAATATAAAAAAATTATTTTGTACACACTGTTTTTTTGTTTACCCAGTCTTTCGTTCGGGATGATCCTCGGGATGATCGCTCGCAGGCTTGGTTCCGTCATGTTCAGATAAACAGGTTTCCACTGTAGATAATAGGAACAATAATGATTCTTTAGCCTTTACATTCTCCAAAATAAAAGTAAAAACGTAGCTACCACATTTTGTTGAACTATATGGGTATAATAAATACTGAAATGTTAATTTAATTAATTTTTAACCTATGTAAAAGCTTATTCGCCATTGAAGTGTTTTGAAATTTCGTTAAAATGTCTCTTTTTAAATATTTATAAAAGTATTGGTTTATTGAATTTCCTGTCAAAAATGAGTGTTCTGCAAAAAAACAATGTTTGTTTTTCGTGGAATTTAGGTTATATGACAAGAAAAAATTACGCTATTCTTCTGTGGCATCAGATAAGTTGTAGGCGTGTAAGATGCATTGCGTAGCTGGTTGTCATATTAATAACCTGTTATTTATTATCATTATGCTCTGAAACAAAATCGAAGTAGATAGTGCAAATAAGAACGTATCGATTTAGTTGTTCTGTACGTATTATTCATATATAATATCATAAGTGGTAAATTTTTGCCGGACAAATTTTCATATTGTTACGAGAGCCGGTTGCCTAGCAATTTATTGAGTGACATTGACAAAAAAATTACGAGTTGTCAAACGAGTAATTTTTGATCAATGTCACGAAATAAATTGGCAACAGGCTCGAGTAAAGCAATCGGAAAATTTTTCCAGGTTAAAATTTAACCACGAATGGTATTCGGATGACTATTTCCAAAATAAAAATCAGGTAATTATTTATATAATTTTTTTCTTGACAAAAATCTTGTAAATATTTATTGTGTTTAGAGGTATTAGGTTTCAGTTTGCTATTTCAACGTTTTAAATAGATTCATGTCCAAATCGACTCGTTTTTAATAAATACTGACAACACTGAAAATATACAGACTTTGACAGGTATGTAAGCAATATGTTTCTAAAACGTCAAAAAATTTTCGCTTATCAAAACTCACTTACTTGTAAAAATACGACATCTTATTGGCTTAAAGGGTGGGAAAAAACTTTTTTGACGCTGTTTTGTCGAAATGAAATTTGGTAACTAGGTAGAATCTTGAATTTGGATTGGTTTATATATTTATGAGTGAAATAGTCAATAGAAAAGTACCCTTATTAACTATTATTATTTAAAGTATGTCATGAAAATAAAAATAATTACACATTTTCTACATAATTAATTAAAATCATTCAGCTTTAAATAATTCTTTTGTTACAGTATTCCTAACCTACAGTATATTTTACATCCTAAACGCCAAACCATTTTATTTTAACAAATTAGTAATGTGTATTTATTTATAAACATGGCGTGCATATATGCACATCCACAACTTGATACACTTGTACTCTATTAATTAATTAAAAGTTTAAAATTAATTAATTTTTGTATGCACTTTGCAAATAAACTGTTCACCTTAATTAATATCATTATTATTTATAAGGGTTCCTATAATTTATATTTAAAACATGGGGATAGAGAATCGTTTTATCAACACACGGAACCTACTATTTTCCATTGGATTTTTCTTCCAAGCGCTAGATGGTGCCAGGTGCACTATGACAGATGCGATAAAATTAAGAAATTACATATATTTCGAATTGAAAGCCGCGGAATTTGTATGGCAAGTGTTTTAGACATTTATGTAAAATTTATGTCTGACTTAAAATAAAGAAAGGGATTAAATTAATATTAAACAATTTCTTATACGACTATTGTTAATTTTTGTTCAGTTACGTAAAGCTAATGGTACATAAAATGTTTTTGTATTTTAATAACAATAATATACAAGAATTTATATATTTCTTTTAGATATTCAATTTTATTAATGTTTTACGGCTGTGCATTTTATAATGTGCATATTCAGCAAATTGGTTTTGATGAGTATGAATTAATGGAAATGATACAGAGGAACAATAACATTCATGCCTTAGAGGGTCATATTTTATTTAAACTTTTTCTCCTTTAAAAATTTGTTAAGTGTATTCCAAAGTATTGCTGGTCGCTTGTCCTCCTTGATATTGCTTATATACACACCAGGTTGCCTATTCCACAATTAGTTTTTCTTCCAAGCGCCAGAAGGCGATAGGTGCAACATTGTCTCAATTGTTTTAATAGTCGTCAGCCATCTATAAAGTGTATATATGATCCGGGGGCAGATGTATTTGAAATTTTGTTTTTATGCCTAAAAAAATGTCAAATGTTAAAAATAAAATCAAATTTGCGGTCTGAGCGCCAAGTCTTATAAAAGTTTATTTTGAAAGTATAACTAGACAAATGGTCGCCATTTTAAAATGATTGAAGTAAAACTGTGATATTTTGGTATCGTTGTAAAGGTACTTTATGTACATTGCTAGATTGAAAGTTGTACACTTTTCCGCTAAAATCAGAAGTGATACAAAAATCTTACTGTGATCATCTTATGAACCTCTTTGTGTATAGTTAAACATTGCAAAACAAACGAAATATTCTTGGTGCTGGACTTACGCCGATCACCCCGTATAGGTATAATTTTGTTAATAGGTAATAAAAAATATATTACAAATATAAATATTAAATATACGACTATCTGTATTTTACCTTAGCAACAATCAATTACGCATAAGCAAACATATTACCCATACCCAACATTTTATATACCTACCTACCATTGAAAAGGAGTAGGTACATAACCGACACTAGTCAGCAGTCACTTCTCATATATGTTGTTTATGAATTATAAATAAGAAATTTAATTTAGAAATAATTCAGTTATTTGTACTTAGTTTATGGAAGGAAAGAATGCTTGCATACTACAATAATATTTATTTCACACTCGTATTGCAATGCAATGTATGGTTTAATATCCTCATATTTACTCATTCTATTTTGAGTTTTGTCGGTTAACGGCTAACAGTTAGAAGTAAATCTATTTTAAACTACTAATATGATTGTACGAGTCGTAAAAGGTCGGTTTCCACAGAAATGCGCTCATAAAATTCTCTTTACTTTTCTGCTTAAAGCACTGAGCCATGTTTTAGATAAAAAAAAAACAGATTCAGGATTACGTTATGCGTTATTCTTTTATTTATTTAATCAGATTCGTTACAGACAGAAATATAATCTTTTCAACAGAAAAAAGTGTAATTAAATACTTTGTTAATACATTAAGATAATATTATCTGACTTTATAGTTCAAATATTTACATAATCAAGCCGTAAAATGTACTAATTTTTTTCCTTATATTTATATGAAAATAAAATTTACTAGAATATATAAATTGATTTGCATAGATAAGTAGATAGTTGTGATCTAGATGACCTGAATTTTAATTTGACCGAATTCAAACTTGAAAATTATTTACAAATTTAAAATCGCAATATAGTAACCTTCTTAACTCTCATCCATAACTTTGAGTGCCCGTGTGTTCCTGGGTAAAGTTTCTCTAAGGTATAAATGAGGTTCTCCACTATATTTTCTTAAAATTCTTATTTTTATTTTATGGAATTCGTTAGTAATTGGTTCCAAAGAAATTGATACATTTCATCACATAAAAATATATAAATTTGTTTTTACTTTCGTTGTTGGATATATGAATAGCAATTTAGTAAAATGATAATAAAAAAATGTCTTTCAACATAGCTTTCATTTTTAAATAGAGACAATTGATTTCTGCCTGGCGTGGCAACATAAATTTAAACATATGATATTTGGTTTACAGTGTTTCGTTATTTTCTGCATTCATTTACTTGAAAATGGATTCCGGATTTCAAAAAGGCGATAGCAGAAGGCTTGAATGTAGTAAGAATTTGGATTAGAGTGTTGTGACGCAGATGTTAACGGCATTAAAAATTCGTATATTCTATAAACTAATAACTTTTTTACACTTTGATAGTTTCTGTGATACAGTTTGAAAATCTATTTTAAATAGAACTATTTATTCGTCCTTATCTAAAGTACTGCTTTAGTACGAGATCAATAGATGAAATGTCAAGTAGGGAGAGGAAAAAAATAATGCAAAGTATCTTAAAACAATAGGTACATTAAGTAGGTATATACAAAAAAAATACAAAGACACCTATTATGTTTTTATTTACATATTTAAACGTTTTACAAAAAAGAGTGTCTTAAATGTGGTCATGTACTTAAACCTTGATTATTTGAAGGACAGACAAATATATAATACAAGAAGATATGTAAATTATAGGCTATACATTATCAGTATCACTACTACCTTTAAGCATTGGACATGAAAATACTTTTATTTACAATATATGCTGACTCATAAATTATACTTTTTATTATTTAAAATGATATTAAAAATGCTGCATATCTGATTACCGTAGTGCAATTATTTTGAATAAATTGTAGTGAATAAGGTTTATTTTTCATGTAGTAAAAATACCGGGTATAACACGAAAAGCGGGCCATAGACGTTTAACATGGGAAAACAGTTTTAGTTTGCCTAAAAGTGATATCAATTTTAGACAATGCTTCTAATAAATGTTTTATGCCCAGCTGCATCACTGACACTTAAAATTTCAACTTGTTTTTTTTTCAGTTATACCCGGTTGCATCGCTGACACTTAAATTGACAAAATCGAACCGAAACTAAACGTAAAATGAGTAATTTATATTGCTGTTCATATATTGATTTGCATTTGTTTGTTTAAGTCTGGCTTAAAATTTAAGGGTCAGTGGTGCAACTAAGCATTAGCCAATTAAATTTTAGACAGTAATTGAAACAGTAATTAATAGTACTTAAAATAAATTTGTTTGGCTAAATGAATAAAACCAAGTTTAAATGTTAAGAGTCATTGGTGCAACTGGGCATTGCAGAATTAAATCCTGCATCTAATTCAGTAATAATATTTTATTTCCGTAACCGGGCAAATTGATTTCAAAATTTATAAAAGATACTTTTTTATAGTGCTAGCCAAGATCGTCTTCATAAGCTTTTCCCTATTTTATTAGGATTGCTGTTCGCTGTTATATTACAAACAAATGTAATGACATTTTACCTGTCAGAAATTATAAAATATAATTTGCATCAAAATAATACTTTCTAAAAATTTGATACTTTTCTTCGAGTGATTAATTCTCCATTTTCAATAACAGATAAATTGTCATTACATTTGTTTGCGATTTTAATTTTAAATACCATGGGAACACTAGCAATTTTTATAATTTTTTTAATTAATTTGCTCGATTAAGGAACATGCAAAATAAAATGTGATTACTGAATTAGATACAGAATTTAATTCTCTGCATTTATTTGAAGCAGTATTGTCTAAAATTAATAGGCCATTTTTGCGCAAGGAAATACTGTTTTCCGATGTTAAACGCCTATGGCCCGCTTTTCTTATTGCACCCGGTGTATAACTGTAGTATATTTTGAAGGTAAGTCCTATTCTATTAACATAAAATTAATTTATTATTTTGTATTTTACCAATTTTTAGGAATAGTAGTTTTTTAATACGCATTCGTGAAATAACGATATATTTTTCTTAATTTAAATGTAAAATACAAAGTACATATTTTATTTCGATTTCAATAATAACGACATCAGTACCGTAGAGGTCATTAAGCAGATGTCACCTGAGAGGCTCTTAAAGTTGTGCTGGAGTTGAGCACCATACGGGTCGAAATCGAAACCTGGGCGACAGATTCCCAGTATTTTATCATTATATAATAATTACTTACGAACGTATATCATTGGCTACAAAAAAAAAAAACTATTTCATTGGCGCAATCATGTAAAATAAAATTACTATTAAATGTGAACAAAAAATAAAATTACTATTAAATGTGAACAAAAATAAAACAAGTTTTCTAGGTCCCTAAAGAAAGGCAGTATTAGACGTCATCTCACCCTCACCGTGTTAGACGTCATCTCACCGTGTTAGACGTCATCTCACCGACACTCAAAGATATTAAGAAAAGAAATTGTAAAATTATTTAAATCTTTTTTTAGCAATGCTATTTTCCTATCATATTTTCGATAATTTTCGTCCCATGCACTTTGTACTAAAGTATACATAAAGCTAAACTGCATTAAACCGGTTAAGGGCTAAATATATCCAAAATCGAAACTTGCGTAACAAATGTTGCCATAACACAAATTAAAGTAAAACGTGTAACTTTATTTTTAGCTTTTCGACTTTTTTTTCTTTACTCACTTATCTAAAAATAAACATAAACACGGCATGACACTATTCAATGTCTACCATTTGTCATCTATTTATTTCCAAATAACAAGGAACATAACATTTCGTGCTCACATAATTTGGCGCGCTTCACTTCGAGTCTCATGACAAATTCCTAAAAGCTGTTGTTATTTTTAAAGCCTTCGCGGTCAAGGGCGCTGTGACGGAGTATAGCTAGGGGCTCTTGTCAGATCACGCGCTACTTTAAGCGTGACTAAGTGAAGTGGCAAGTGGCACGTGATGTGACAGCACAAGATTGAGGGGTTTTCGAGCTACTGAATTGAATATTTCCAATGAAATCAATCGAGAGGGATCAAATATAAAGCATGATAAAAAGAAGTTCTAGTTCACAAGGGGAAAAAATCACCATTATATATTATAATTCTCCATGTAATATTTAGATGCAATATTTCTCAAATTTTTGTGTTAAGATTAAAATTGGCGTGATAAGTTTTTATTTTTGTTAATTATGTAAAATAATATACGTATGTATGTAAAATTTTGTATCCTGCAATTTTAATAGCCTGTTACAATGGGGTCCGGTACGCATTTTCAATTTATTTATTTTTTCCGCAAGATTTAATAAAATGATGAATTTTAGCGTTTGTTACACTTTCCAAATCTGTATAATTTTTGAAATGTCTGCAATTTTACTTCGACTACTGACTAAAGTTGTTTGTATCTGCCAATATCATTAATTCTGCCAAGAATTGATGTTAAGGAGGGTTAACTAGTGACAGCTGTCACTTTCGAAAATCTATAAGGTACGTTCAATAAGCCAAGCAAAACAAGCAACCGGAAGTAAAATTTGTTGATCGACTTTGCTAGCCTAGCATTTGCTTGATTTGCTCGCAAGCAATCCAAGCCACAATTTTCTCGCTTGTCTTGCTAAGTGTCAATTATAATGGCGGGAAATACAAATTTTACATACATGAAGTTAACTTGAACTGTTTCTATTTCTTTATATGGTGTGTGTCTATCAACCACATGTAAAAAAGGCTTTGAGAGTTTTGTGATGGATGTTTATAACATTATTAAATTTGAAATATTTTGTTATAGTCAATATAGCTTCTTCCAAATTAATCCCACTATCTGAAAATAAATATATAAATTCATTTTCCATATGTTCGCAGACCAAGAAAAGAAATACAACAGGTACACAATTACACAATGTTATATTTGACATCTATATACGTTTCTCGATGACAGTTGGGGATGACAGTTCGTCATATAGCTAGCAAATCGTTCAGCGCACTAAGCAACAAGTCTCGTTTGCTTACTTAGCATTTGCTAGATTTGCTTACTTCATTGAACGCACCTATAGAGTACGTGCACGTCACGTTGACAACCATGTCAAAATCAGCTGAGTAAACAGTAAGTAATAATTTCAATTTTTGGCATCAAGGTGGATCTGCAGGGTCTGTATCTGACGTATTATATTATTTTGACGTTTCGTTATAAAAGTCATTTTTGTGTGACTAATGCATTAAATAACAAATCTACTAAATTAAAATCATATAGTACCTAAAATAAACTAAATATAATATAACGAACGTAGATATAGACTATTTAGGCCTTAAGGATCAAGGATAAATTAGGTAAACAACGAAGAAAGAATTTGTGAAAAATTCATAGACCCCGCAGGGATTTGAACCCCGGACCTTCTCATATCTAGTGAGACACTCTACCAACTGAGCCACAGGGTCACTCCCATTAAAGTCCATGAATCTTCCACAAATCCTTTTACAATTTTTCGTTGGCGAGTACACTACTCCCAATGAAGTAGATGAATACTCAGCGCGAACAATGCGCTTGAAGAAATGAGTAAATTTTCGCCTTCACTATTTAATTTGAAAAGTAACTATATGTGATCCCATATAAGTAACGAACGTAGATATAGACTATTTAGGCCTTAAGGGTCAAGGATAAATTGAGAAGGTCCGGGGTTCAAATCCCTGCGGGGTCTATGAATTTTTCACAAATTCTTTCTTCGTTGTTTACCTAATTTATCCTTGATCCTTAAGGCCTAAATAGTCTATATCTACGTTCGTTACTTATATGGGGTCACATATAGTTACTTTTCAAAATAAATATAATATAATAAATTACTTCAAATATCAAAAAGTCTATAAAACATATCGCATGTCAATCACATAGTAGCATATGTTTACTTCCACTCAGCTGATTTTGGCGTGATTGTCAACGTGATGTGCACGTACTCTATAGTTGTACCTTGTCAAAGGAAAAAAATCTGTTATAAATATTTTAAATAAATGTTTTATTTTAATAAAAATTATAAATGTTTCATACATTTTCATGTAAAATAGAACTACATATAAATATATGGATTTTATTTTCACAAGTTATGAATAATATAAAATTATATTTTTTTCGCTTGGTACACTGATACAAAAATACAGTTGTGGCGTCATATCGATATAGTGCTAATCGTTTTTATTAAAATTTTGTATAAAAAGTTTTATATTTACATAATCATTGAAAATTAGTCATATTTTCATAATATGACAAAATATATCTAACTTTTTTTTAGTACCGGACCCTATTTGTAACCGATAGTAACAAATTCATTACCTGTCATTTTAATTTAAATACGATGTTAAAATTAACATGTGAAGTTACAGAATTCACCCGAATAACAAAAAAAAAATAATATACCTACTGTAAATTATTTACGTATATGTCGTAGTCAGATTGTTAAAACTGTTTTTACTAAACACGGCAAGATTGTCAAATCTTTGTTGATTTATAGAGGGAAACCGGCGAAAAGTTTACGGTCATATTATATTTGGACATGTTCGCTTGCAATATCTGTAAATATAGATCAACATAACCTAAACCTAACTTAATGCAAAAAACGCACGCTTGTAAAACTCGGACTGAGTTTTATGCGTTAGGTTAGCTTATATTGTTAGAGAAATATACAAGTTAAGTCAGGTGATCGTCATTTTATAAAAAGCGTAGAAGATTTATAAAACGACTAGCTACATTGTAAATCATTGCAACATAGGTTTGACAATGTGGCCACGTTTTATAACATGACTAGGCTCTTTAAATAATAATAAAAAAAACATTTTACGATCTGGCTATGACATAAAATTTAAAAAAAGTTTTGCTTGTTTCATTCTAATATGCATATTCTCACCCACTTTATCATATATAGGTAATCTTTAATTTTCCTGAATTATTTAAAAGATTAAAAGTACTTGAAACATTACTAATTGCACGTCAAAGTGAAATAGTGCTATCGCATTATACCACATAATCATTACAAAATTCTTTCCCACTCTGGTCATTGATGAAAATAGCCAATGAATAATAATGTTCAATTTTCGTTTTCATTTGTTACTCGACCGCATTATCATACAACCGCTGCTTCTTCAACTGTTTCATGTCCGCTAGTATTCTGTTTTCTCTCTTTCGTTTTATTTCTGTCGGTTTGAAAAAGAAATGAAGTAATTTAATTTGCCAATGTAAAAAGAAATTGAAAAGTGAAACGAGTATTTATTTGAAAATTTCAAATAGGTAACATACATTTTAGTTAAACAAATAATAAATCGTAAATATTTGATACTTAGAAAGTATGTAAAAAAATAAAGTGGAAAGTCTATTACATCTTGTCGTTTTAAATTTTATTTGATAATAATAATTAATATAACTACAAATACAGTGTGCGATTAAAGTGTGGAATATCAAAAAAAAGCCGAACTCAGCCGATTTTTATAAAAACGCTGAAACACGTCGATTTTAATTTTTAAAAATACACATTAGTATGTACGATTCATCTTCCTACTTTCATTTGTTTTTCAGTTATGACGTCACCACAAAAAAATTTAAATGACAACATAGATTTTTAGTAGTGAAATCCGATAGTGATTTTTCTTCCCTTTATGATCATGTAAATAAATCATAACGTTGCATAATTCTGAGAAAAATCGAGTTGAACATTTAATAATAATGAATAATCAAGATACCCTGATAAAAAACATTTAAAAGTTGATTATGGAACTTATAACTTAATAGAGGGTCACTAATGAGTGATTTTCTATACATTAACCTACTAATAACCGGTCAATTGAAAAATATATTACCAATAAATTATTTCACAATTTATATCATTATTATTACAATTTGTGACAATAATAATTATCTATTAGACGAATGTCAATTATTTGTATATTGCAGATTATGAGTAGGATTATTTTTATCTTCTATATTTAACTATAAGTTACAAAGAATAAGTTTTCTGCAATCTTTTTAATAAGATGAATTTGCAAAAAAAATCATAAATGCGTTTTCTCCGAAAAAAAATTGTAACGATCTTCCTGTAAAGAATCATTTCCGGTTAATTATTATCAAAAACTAATCAGTTTAATAATTTATGAGTTTAACATACATATCACGGCCATGAACGTGAAAATGTTAAAATTGGATTCTAGAGACCAATAGTAATTATCTTTGTTCTCTATTTACAAAGTACTTTCCTTTTTTGACTACACTGTTCTATTTATAAACACTCGCACCCAATTACCTCTAAACAATCATCTATCCAAAGCAATCCACTATTCGTCTGACAGTTGTCAATCAGGGATCGAGGCAGTCAATTAGTGGCACGTGAATCGAGAAGGCTTAACTATGGTTGCTTCCGCGTCCTGTGATAGATAACATTGGCATTAGGCGGAATGGTAATCGCATTTGTTAATTAATTGATTTAACTGCATTAATCAGCAGGCTTCCCTCAATCAACTTCACAGACACTGGCTTTGCTTTCTTTCTTTATTTCTTTCTCTGTCAACAGTTATTACATTAGTAGGGCTTAAAAGAAAACCGGCAATCCTTTGTAATTAAATAACTTTGACGTTGTGTTGCGTGCACTACAAACAATGTGAGATTTTGGTGATTACAAAAACTCGAACATACAGGGTGATTCTTGACCTATACGCATAAATGTGAGGAATGATAGTTTGTGATAGGTAATGACAGATAATGAAAAAAAATATAGTAATAGCTGTTTATTTACGGAGATAACGAATAAAGTTTGAAATTATTTTAGTAGCAATAAACTAATAAAATATTAATTAACTAGGGTGCTGTGCCTTAGTGCTATCATATCCATAAATTCTGCGTTGGTGAAATGATGCCCCATAATAAAAACTCAAATACACGAAATATTACGAAATAATGACAGACACGATTGAAAACAATTGCTATAACACTAATGCATAGCACCCTAGTTAATTATTTTTTAATTAGTTCATTGCTACTAAAATAATTTCACACTTTATTCGTTATCTCCGTAAATTAACAACTTTTACTATTTTTTTTTTTTTCATTATCTGTCATTACCTACCACAAACTATCATTCTTCACTTTTATGCGTATAGGTCAAGAATCACCCTGTATATTATAACAGGATAAAAGAATGTAGTATTGGATATCCAAAACAAGTAGCCCACTATTGCTAACTTTTCTAAATGAAGAGATAGACAAATGATCAAGTAAACATAAATGCTTTATTGGGTCCGAAAAATTTAACGATAAACAATTTTAAATAATTAAACATGAAATAAGCGTCGTAAAGGTAATTTTTTTTAATGGAATGCAGTTGTCGCTTTATTTTAAGAAGGCATTGGAAAAAAGGAAAAGTAGGCGAAGTTCAAAGAAAAGGATTTGTAAAATTGTTAAATAAATTAAGTATTTTGTGTTCATATTTATTATTAGTTCTTTTGTAAATCTCGGGAACGTTAGTTGGTCCTTCGAAGTGGGGCAGATTTCAGATTTTGAAGTTGAAGTAGGTAATGCTTTCTTCGTCTGCGGTCAGCAGAAAATATTTCTTGTCCAAGTCAATGATGTCATTTTTTTTTTCATAACACGAAAATAAATGCTTTGTTGTACTCTGCACATCAGTTATGTATGTGTATAATAGTAATTAAACGTATTCTTAAATATATGTCACACAATTTTATTATTTTATCTTTTGTATCTTTTTTGAAAAATTTAAATTAAAAATTAATTTTAAGTAAGATTAAATTAGTCCTACGAAATTGTTCATCTCTATGAAATTATTATCTCAAAAAAACTCGTTACCGGAAGAATTATGAAATAAATGGAAATTCTGAAGTTTCAATTTAATGTAAATCTAAAAAATGGAATGCTTTATACAAGACGGTATTTCAATATAATATTGTCGTTATATTACATTTATTAATTTTATACGATATACAGACGCAGTAACCATGGCAACAAAAAAAAAAATGTGAATCATCAAGGTTAAACGTAATTGAGATTTTTGATAAGATCACTAAAACAACTACTACTATTTTAAATATAAGCTAAATATACTTGTATTAATAAATATTAATATTTTAACTAAAGGTGCGCCGTGAATGTAACTAGTTTTGCGTGACAATAAAAATATCAAAAAGTTTTTTTTTGAGAATGAGCTTGGCTGTGCTATTTAACATATCGTTCATTGCCATACAAACGCATGTGTTTTCTGCCTGCCATGCCATCATAAATTCAAACAAGTGTTATTTTCTTTATTTTTATAATGCTGTTTTAAAATGACCAATTTTTTAATTTATTACTGTGGTGGAGGATCCTGTTTCCCTATTGGATAAAGCGAAATTTGTATGTGAATATTTATGTAGGTATGTTTCAAACCTCTGTCACAAATTAAAAATTAACTATAACATTCTTTTTGTAAAAATTTACATACTTCAAATCAAGAATTGCAAACTGCAACGACAATTTTTTTTTTCAATAGTAGAATAGAGAATTGCTTTATAAAATATATCGTATACCTACAAGGAGACTAATAAATATTGTAAAAGAATTTGATATCCTAAAGATATACAAAAAGTTTTCAATGTTTCCCAATTCACTTACTTATTTTCAAGTTTATAGGCTTCCCTCCCTCGTGTGAACGTACAAGCAACTCTTTTCGCGAGATCTTAGGTTAGGAATAACTTCGTTAAACGAAACGTAGTGTTACTTTTAAGACATAGAAAAGTATGTTAATATTTATATTTATTGTCATTGCCTGCAGATGTGGAATGGATTCACTAGAGGGACGTGAAGTTATTTTAAGATGTTTAGAAGGCCTTCTCTAATAAAGGTTAATAACCATTGCTCTACTGTTCACATATATTGTTATTACTAAAATATGCGAAAAAAAAGCAAATGGGCAGTCAGAAATGGGTAATCAGTCGTCATAATATATTTATTTATTTATATTACTAAACAGTTATAATAAAAAATCTGCTGTCAGAAATTTAATTACTATCATTTCACTTATAGCATTTTCAGCTTATACTGTGCAAGTGCGCACTGAGTGCAACATATCATGTGACCACACTGAACTAGTTCTGCCCTCATCCGGTGGCAGCCGCCATATTTGCATTGACACTATTGCACTTGCCTAGAGACTCAGTGCACAAAAGTTGCACTGAACCAGTGCACGGTGCAACTTTTTCTTAAGCTGAAAACCCATCAGCTGACTAAAGTTTGCACTCAATGACAAGTTGAAAACGCTCAGTGCAAAAAAGTGCGCACTCGACTTGTAAGCTGAAAACGCTATAAATTTCATTGATACAAAATATTTTATTTTTGAAAGAAACTTTAACAAATCAAATAGATATTCTGCAGTCCACAAAATAATGATTTAATGGTGTTTTTGTTATTGCATAGTAATTTAGGAGACACTGAGATACAAAATTAATTGATAGGGCAAAAATCTCCATTAAAGTGATATAAGAGCCATCGTAGTTCTGTCATCAATCAAAGTCTGCGAAGTCTTATGATTTAATAAAGATGATTCATTCACAATGACATGTTCAGAAATAAGTTCCAAAGTTCTATAAGTAATTGCCAAAATCTGCGGATGTAACATTAAACTTTTCTAAACATCGAACTAACAACTATTAATAATATTTGGTTACAAGTTCTCTGAGCACCATTTTAGTATTATGTTAATTGTTGATATTGTTGCATATCTTACTAATAACATATGACGTAATGTGGGGGCGACTATCTATTTATTTTTAATTAACAAATGTTGAGAAGTTAAGACATGATTTAAAATTAAGAAGTAATTTAAACAAAAATTGTATTTATTTCTTTGTTTTCGTTCTAAGGAACATAACTTTTTAAAACTGTAATGTTTTATTTTATTTCCCGGCATTTTTGTTTTCAATTTAAATTTTAAAAAATGTCATAAACTTACATAACAAAATAATACAAAAGTTTTTCTTATACATTTTTATTTTAAATGAAATAAATAAATATATCATCACGGCATATTATCCATTGCTGGGTGTGCCAATCTGTTTTGTACGCAGATTTCGGTAATGATAATGACATATTTACCAGGCGTCACCTCACGAGCACTCATTGCTGGCGTGGAGAGTGCATTTTTATTTTCATACAAATATTATTTTATAAAAGGAAAGGAAGTGTCTACAGTCCCGGACGCTGGATCGTTTTAAAAAACTTAAAATCTCGATGATATTATCTAACCTAACCTAGATTAGGTTATTATTGTTATATATTTAGAGAAATATACAAGCCTAAGTAAGCAGTTCAACAATGGTCCCGCAATCGGGTTTTCTATTATTTTGCATAAGTACCGAACCTTGCTACACGATGCCTCATAGGGGCTATATTGCTAGAATTTGATTAAGTGCAACAGAGGAAACAAATTTCAGACATTATCTGTCCTTTAAAATTTTGTCCTATACAAATATAGAATGTTTTGAAATAAAAATTTTCAATTTATGTTTATGGTAACCGAGTTAACTTAATTTAAAGTCACGGTAAAAGTAAATATTTAATATACGGTTATTTCAAAAAATGAACATCGAGTTAACTGTGTAACACCACTTCTTCTAACTTCTACTTGATTAAACAGATAAGCAATTTGTTTTTCTTTAAATAATTCTATTTTTGCCGTGATTTTAAATTCAAATTACTCGATTACTAAAGCAGTAATTTAAATAAAAAATGCATCTAAAAAATTAGAAATATTAAAATTCTACGTAGGTATAAAATTTTACAGGACACCTAATTTTCGAAAAAGAAAACTGTTTTCCCGTATGTTAAATTGCCATGTCAAAGATTGCTTGGGACACCCGGTATACAGGAGCATGTTGTGGTTAACATAATAAAATAAATAAAACCATTTATTATATTTGCGGAAAATGTGGTTAGGGTTAGAAATTAAACCGCTACTTTTTTATCAGTATTTTAGTATTTATAATTCTTAATTAGCAGTAATCTTATTTTGCAATCTATACGTTTCTTATTTGCTTTCTAAACAAACAATGAGATTGTTTAGGTTTATGAAAATTGATAAAAATATACATTTATATTTTGAAATATTTTATTCCTATTTAATAAAAAAAATGTTATTATTTTATTACTTTCGTAATATTCTAGCATGTTCTGTATTTAAATTAATGAATCATGTAGGCACCTATTTCCATATTTCAAAGAATTATCATTTTATCTCAATGACATATAGTATCATCATTGGCATACGTAACATAAAGTATGTGTGTAGTAGTGATGTTTAAATCAATTCACGTTGGTGTTCAGTTTCTAGTCACATCTGTCATACGACAGAAATGGGAAAAACATCTACTGGAGTCAGCAGTTCGGAACCGATTGTAATTCGTATTTCGTTCACACTCAATGATTTGAAATAAATTATACTGACCACGTAATTGTGCATTCCCCAATGTTTTCACTTTGAAATCGAAATCGAGAAATCGCTGATAAAATAATAAAAAAGAATTAACATTTTATTCTAGTAAGATTAAAACTTATAGTAATAAGTACGTAAAATATTTTAGACAAAAAAAATTCAAATTAAAATTGTCGCTAATTAAATTCTACACGTAATCACTACACAGATTTTTATTTTACACCTATTGTTATCTGTAAAATTGAATTTGAAATTTTATAAGTATTGTTAATTGTATAGGTACCTAGATAGTGGGTAACTATTGGAATTGTACAAAATTACAAATAAATACCGAGTGAATACTTGAAAGCCGAACATAGCCCGTTAAAACGGGAAAATTGTTTTTCGCAGACTGTTGCTTCCCGTTTCAACTGATAACAGTGGTTGTGGTATCAATAGAAAGATAAAAAATATCTGCATCAAATGACACCAAATACATGTAAATTACTTAATATTTAGCCCTAAAAATTAATAATAAAATTGATTCAGTTTCTTATTATTATCGATGTCGATAGCCTTGGTTTTTTAATAAAAAGACAAACAAATATTTGACATCTTATCTGTCATTATTTTTATTTCTTTAATGTAACAGATTAGAAATTGCTTTAAAAAAATAATTTAATAAAATATTAAATAATAAAATTGCACAAGTTACAGATCACCGACCATTATAGATTATATCGAATTCTGACAGATGTCAAACATTTATTTGTCTTTTTGTGCAAATGCCATCATGGCTATCGATATTAATAAGAAATTTAATAAATTTAATAATTAATTCATGGGATTAAACTACTAACTAGACAAAACATTACCTATCCCTCCTCACTGCGAATGTTTTTATTTCGGCTGGCCAGACGGAGAAACTAGAGATAGAGATATGTCTTGTCTAGTTTAAGTATTTCTCACTAGAGGCTACGTAGAAGCATGTGTATTTTGTCTTTGTTTTGTAGTTGTAGTAGTTTTGTGAGTGACACGCTGATTTTTCTTTAATATTAAACCTTATAAATTATTTAATATTAACCTTAAATGTTAACCAGAACACTTGTGCCTCTAGTGAGCAACGTTCAAACTAGACACTGATACTCTACGTGGCCTCATTGGTGACCTCTAGTGAGTAATACTCGGACTAGACGACATATCTCTATCTCTAGTTTCTCTGTCTGGCCAGATACAAAATGAAAATAAATCAAATGAAATATGTATAAATGTTCTTCATTAATACCTACAGATAACGTTAGTGTATCGTTCTTAACACGGTTTACTTTATTCTAAAATAATAAACATGATGAATAAATAACATAATTTAAATATTTGTTATATTGACATAAATGTCAAAATAACTGTTCTGCTTATCATGGCATTCTGAAAGTAGCATTAATGAGAAAATCAAAAAAATAGTATTTATTAATAAGGTCTTCATTTTCTGAAACCGATAAACAATTGAACAAACCACGGATGTTATGCATCTTAAGAAGCCTTAGATGTCTTATAATCCGAGCTCGTAGAGCTCAAACCGACATGTGCGGCAGTTTTGATTGTCCTAACAATCCTAGGTATGTTAATAGCTATAAATGAACAAATACAACTCGTATTTTTGATAACTATGATTTAAATGTCATAAGAACATGGAATTTGATTCGAATTTGCTCATTTTATTAAATTTACATTATAAAACCGGCTCTTAGTCTCAAGAATGTGTTACCGTACAATTAATTCTTGCAAGTTTTTTTTTTTTTTTTTTGAGGATATCACAAGAATAGCTACATGTATAAATAATTTGATAGATAAAGGTTTTAGTAAAATTTATGTTTGAATTTGAATATAACTTTATATACATATTATAGAAAATATAAAGTCTGTGTGTTTATACGAGTAGTATTTACGAGTGTATAATGATAATGTTTTAAGTCCGGAAACTACCATTTATAGGATGAGATAAACAAATTTTAGAACGAACCGTAGGCGAGTACTGGAAGTTTCTAAATTGTAAACAGTAATCGCGCGAATTTGGCGCATAGAAATTAGGTTAGAATCTTGTTGTTGTATGTAATACGTGTGATAATTATGGAGATAAAAATAAGCAATAGTATTTAGTATTCGAAATAAATTCATGGGCGTAACCTCCGAATGAACAAGGAGTATGAGTTAACCTGAGAATAGGCATTTTCGTTGTCGCTTTATTAGAAGAAGCAAAATTATTAGAATATCTACTATCACTTAAAATAAACTCATTACAGAACATCCACGCTTCCATTATTTCAATTTATCTTTCAACGTTTCAACAAAAATTTAAATTAAATTGACAGTTCATGTGACAGATTATCAAGGCCAAAGCATTCGTTTATTCATGCGCGGTTACAAAACCACGCGATTACCACTTGAAACCAGCACCGAACCGAGGTTTATTTGTCGAATATACTATCAATAACTCTCCAAACTTATTGTGTGCATTATTTTATCTGCTTTGGACATTATATTGCAAAGTAGAATAATTACTGAAAAACATACTCGTCACGAATAAAAGTGGAAACAGAAACTGATAACATGTCTACTTGTTTTGAAAAATGTTTAGTTTTATTTTTTATTTATTATAAAGGTTAAATAGAATTAATTTATTACCAACGGATAATTTTAATGTAATGAAAAATGTGTAAAAATGTAAAAAAAAATTAACTCAGTACGTAAATGTAGTCGAATAATAACTATTCAAAATTATTTTTGTTAATCATTTCATGCTTCTTCAAATAACTGAGTTTTTCAACAAAACTCATATTTTATATTCTTAAACTATGCAAAACACGAGTGCTGCCTGCGTTTATTAATTGCGGGCAAGAAACACTATGACATATAAAATGATAATGTATCACTTAGGTAGGTTAGAAGTGACAAGTGACTGTACTCCCTGTTGTAGTTTAAAGTATTTCTCTTTTAGTTGATAAATAATTCAGAGTATATTCCTCGTTGTACAATAAATTCCTGATGCACGTAATAGTTGCATTCCTCTACTGTTTCAGTGAAACAGTCGGTACGATGAGCATGGCTAGCTTGGATTTCTCTGATTGTCCATTCATCGCAGAAGCTCTTGTGTAATTCACGTGACGACCAGCGTCTATCTTTTATCGCACGAAATAGGCAACGTTGTTTTTTTCGTGATTTATGGCAACAAGAAATTCCTTAATTTGCGAGATATAGAACATTCCCAAATTGATAAAAAACGAAACTTAAAAAAATGAATGATTCCCTTAACGAACCCGTTTTGAAAGAGTATATGGAATATACACGTATGCCAGTGATAATTGTGTGTATTTATCAATACGTAGTATATGAGGATTGATAAAAAATAACGAGAATTCTCATTGTCATTTGTTTCAAAAAGTAATCATTTATTCATCAAATATTAATATTATTTCTTTCAAAGTATTCTTCATTAGATATAATGCACTTATACCAACGCTGTTTCTGGTGAACTGTAAAACATTTGTGCAATACATTTTGTCTCGCATTTTGTGGTACCATATTCAGCTCCTTCGGCGATTTTGTATTTATCTCCTCTGTGGTCGCAAAACTCGTTTCAATGTCCTCTTCATCTTCGGGAATAGAAAAAAGTTACATGAGACCACGTGAATACTGTAACTACGGTGTCACGACGGTGTGGTTTGGTTTTGGACAAAAAAATATATGGATTAGTAGTGAACAGTGAGACGGTGGCGTTTTCCTGATGCAAAATCCAGAAGTTTGCCAAAAAAAATTTCACATGAGCCATGTGAAATTTCCTTAGCAATCGCCCTTGAATTGAGACGATGATTACTAATCACAATAGCTTAAATTTTTGTCACATTTTCGTGGGTGATTGCTGGTTGATGTGCTAAGACGCTCGGCTCTCTTGTCATCTTCCACGACTTCACGGCCCTCTTGAAAATGTTTATCATTTTTAAACCCTTGATCTCAATGTATAACATCCTCGCCAAAAGCCTTCTCCGAAATTTACATCACCTCACTGCACTCTATACCATTTTTAACACAAAAATTAATTTAGAAATGTTCTCTCATTTTTAAATTTAAAAAATCGTCAAATTTGTCAAAATGTTTCGTTAATATGAAACTGTGAAACCAAAACTATTCTTTTAATATAAATGAAACCTGAAGTAGACCATCAGCGTGATACAAAACTGATCTCCATCGAAAACGAATACTACGTGAAATTCAAAAATTCTCGTTACTTTTTGACTCAACCTCGTAAATTGTCAATCTCTGTAATTAGGTTCTATTGTGAAGTAAGCTACTTTAAGTATGTAAAAATACAAGTCTTTTTTTATTAATCCCTCTTGGAATTTAACATATCAAGGGCAAATATAATTTATTTATATAATTTGTAAATTAACAGTCATTGCAAACACAAAACAAATTTTAAAAAATCTGATGTGGCCAGCACATAACCTACCGTCAATTCCATGTTTAAAATAGCAATGAGCTTCCGATTGATCGTTTTTAAACAAAATCTAATTTCTCGTTCCAATAAATAGAAAAGTCTGTAATACGAAATTTTGGATTATATTCTATTATGTTTTTCCTCGAAAATCTGTTAAGAGCCCAAATTAAGTACCACTTCCGGTTTATCATATAAGTATAGTCAAAATCGAGTTTTAAATACCAAATTTGATAAGTTTTGGATCATGTTTTAATATATTTTTTCAAAAAAATCAGTTTATATCTTCGAGTAAAGTATTACTTCCGGTTTATCAATTTTAGAAAAAATGGTCGTGCGTGCGTGCATGCGCGCGTGTGTGACGATTTTTTCGTCCACGATAACTCTTACAACAAACTTCCGAAAATTTCTATTTTCCGTATTTAAACTTTCTACATTCATATAAAGAGTTGATTAGATTTTGGGTAAAATTGGACGATTGGAAGTGATACTTTACTTGAAAACCATCACAGTTTTTAATGAAAAATTATATTAAAATATAATTCAAAACATTTCAATTTTAGTATTTAAGACTTTCATATCAAAGGGAATAACATATTAGATTTTGGCTAAAATTAATAAACCGGAAGTGATACTTTACTTGAAGGTCTGAACAGATTTGCGTGAAAAATATATATTGATATATTCCAAAACTTTTCAAATTTAATATTTAAGACTTTTACGTTAATGAGAATGACATATTAGATTTTTTCTAAAATTGATAAACCGGAAGTGATACTTTACTTGATGCTCTGAACAGATTTTCGTGAAAAATATGTTATGATATATTCCAAAACTTTTCAATTTTGGTATATATTAATGAGAACGACATACTAGATTTTTTTCTAAGATTGATAAACCGGAATTAGTACTTTACAGAAAGCTATAAACAGATTTTCTTGAAAAAATGTATAAAAACAATCCAAAACTTATCAAATTTGGTATTTAAAAACTGGTGTATAATTTGAAACAACATATTTGATTTTAACTGTACTTATATGATAAACCGGAAGTGGTATTTAATTTGGAGCTCTTAACAGATTTTTGAGGAAAAACAATAAGATATAATCCAAAATTTCGTATTACAGACTTTTCTATTTATTGGAACAACAAATTAGATTTTGTTTACAAACGATCAATCGGAAGTGATACTGTACTTAAAGGTAATTGCTATTTTAAACATGGAATTGACGGGAGGTTATATGCTGGCCACATCAGATTTTAACTTAAATTTTCTCGCCTACCTTTCCCTGATTTAATTTCCATTCTATCCCACATATAATCAATTCCAATTATATAAAATCTTCCTAAGCAATCTCCATTTCCCTTTACATGTATGCTCATCAATCGCGAACGATGGTGTTAATGTTATACAGTTCACAGTAGCGAAACATTTATTGGACTAGCGTGACGTCAAGCAACCCGTTTCGCACCAACGTAGATCAGGTTGCGTAGTAGGCGTTGGAAATTGTATTTATTGCTGGGTTCTCGTAACCAATCCAGTGTCGTAGGAGGAATTTCATTTGTTACGGGAATTAACTTTAACAGGCTTATTCTGTAAAAATATCGTTATATAACAACTATCGTTATTTATAAATGTAACGACCATAACAACTTTAGCCATTTTTTTTTTTTAGAAAAGATAGTAACTATTATTGTAAATTGAACTGTCATTGTAATGTCATTTTGCAAAAAAATATTGACATTATTTTAATTATTATTTCTTTATTGAGTAAAGAATATGTGTAAAAAACGATTATCAAATGGATTATTATTATGCCATAAAAGACTTTCACGACCACAAACATTTCTTCTAAAATGTAATTATGGTTGTGAAGTATATGTTTGATGTATGAATAAATGTTTTGTTACCTATTTTCGATTTCTTCCTGCACAAATATAAATAATAAATTAATTAACTCTTCCATTTGCTAACATTTGACATTAACAGACTGAATAACGACAAGTGAACCCTTATCGTTCACGAACTACTTACAATAACGACAATACGATTTCAATATAACGGCATTGGTTTTACAGAATACGCTTTTTGAAAATTATCGTTATTTAACAACTTTTTCATCATAACGATTCTTACAAAATAAGCCAGTTACAACTGTATATATGTAAATGATTGTAAATAAAATTTCTATTTAAGAATATCTATAAATGAAATAGTACAGTAATAAAATTCGTTTTATACTAGTGTGAACAAATGGTGTAAATGTCTTACCACGTTGATGTGCTGAAATATCGTAATAATAGGCCATTTCAGAAATCGCCAAGTGTTAATCTGCAACAAAATATTAGTGCAGTTTGCCGTATATTCATCTTTGTTTATATGACAGTTCTGTCTGTTTCACATAATTATGATGGATACTAAACTTGTGGTCCACAAATTACTGCCATTCGAAATGTTTTATATGGGTTGAATAATAAAAAGTGAGGTTATACTTATAAAAGTATAGTAATAGTTACAATATATTATAATTGATAGATGAATATACTTCACTTTTTCACATACTAAAATACGTTTTTATATGTAACATAAAAATTTAAAATAAATTGTGAAAAATTGTCAGCCATCGGGATTCGAACTCGAGACACCTACCTTGCCGGGGTAGTGCTCTACCAACTAAACTATCCCGGCAAGGTAGGTGTCTTGGACTCGAATCCCGATGGCTGACAATTTTTCACAATTTATTTCAAATATGCAAACTGTTAACTCATTGTTAATATTATAAGAATTTAAACCATACCTTATACTCAAATTCATTTTAACAACTCCTGTGTGTAGTTCTAAAACCACATGCCGGGGTTGCGTATAATTTTGAAATTCCGCCATTTAATGACACTAATGCTGGGTTGCAAGAAAACTGTTCAATAAATAGTTTATTGATTCTATAGTTACCGGTGCTACAAAGTTAGCGAACCGCTAAAATTCAAACGGTTGCATGAAAAAAATATTGGAATCTTTAGCTAATGAATTGTTTACCTAGTAACAGTATCAGTACAATAACTGTCATTGTCATAAACGTGTCTTTAGATAAGAAATTATTATTGAAAATGGATAAGAGAAATAGGAGCCGAAATTTTACCGAAAGAATATTATTCAAATTTTTTTAAGCGTAATAGAGAACAAGAAAACTGACGGCACGACAAATAAAAGTAAATTGGAAGCTTGGGCAGATATTTGCAAAAGTTTTAATTCTCAACAAGAATCCGGTATAAGAACTGTTGAACAGTTAAAAAACTTCGTTCTGTTTTCAAAATCTGGCCCCACTATATGCAGAATACACATGAACGTATTTTTGCTAAATCTAAATCGTAATTTGAAATCAGTTGTCGAAACTTTCTAGGGGATTTGATCTATCACGAAATATTCGCGGTCTTGGAAGAAGTTCTAATATTTCCAAAATCATTTCTTCATAAGAAGAAGATGACGATGACATAGTTCTACCAAAATGAATTTAAAATATATTGTGGTATAATAAATGCATACGAGTATATAGTATATACGATTATTTACTTACCTTTTAATTAGTACTTATTGAATTTAAAACTTTAAATTTTCACCAATTATTTGTTCATTCAATGTCGACATTTAACGTCAAAATCAATTTATTGAACCGTTAAATATTTATAGGCCGGAAATCAGCCCTATAAGTTATAGGACTGTTTAGCGAATCTTTAAAATTATATGACGTTCATGCAACGATTTTTCGAAACTTAGCGAACCGTTAGTTGCTAACGAACTGATAAATAGTTTCATGCAACCCACCATAAGTGTTTTAGTTCAAATGATAAATATAGTGGTTGCTCCAATTTCTGAAATAGTTTATCTGAATTGATTGTCCGCGAGCAGACACGTGACTCGAGAGACCTTGACGTGCCTGGAATCAGCTGATTTGTGTATGCTTGTTACTATGAGAACAATGTTTTAACTTATTTTGATATTGAACTGTTAAAAACGTTATTATTTGAAAATTGTAAAATAATAATTTTTCAGCAGTTCAAAATTAAAATAGATTAAAAGATAGTTCTTGTCAAAGTGACAAGCACACACAAATCAGATGATTTGATTAGTTGCCTGAATTTAAAAACAAGACGCGCGTTCGGCCTCTTGTGAGGATATGACAGACCAAATTCTAAACTTTTTTGCACTAAATTCTTATAAATGCAAAAAATTAGTATACGACCCCTATTTTACTGATAATTTTTTTATTAAAAATTGCATAGATTTCTGAAAATTTATTGAAAATCATAAGAATTGTAAGTTTTATCAGCTTTAATGTGCCAAATAAAAATATATGCATATGTAAAATAAGTTGCATTAAATTCACTTCTTTTTAAAAATATTATTCCATTTTCTTTCTACGCCACTGATAATCCTTTCCCGTGAAGTAGTTGACGTAGAAGACAGGTGGATGTTTCTGAATAAATACATTTTTCCCAGTTTCCGGTTACTAAGAAATATTTACGTTTCGTAAAATTAGATTATGGAAAAATTAATTGCTCTTTGTAATGAAGTTATTTGGAAAGGTTTAATATGTTTTTCTCCGGAATTTTATGATTGACGAACGCCATAGATTCATCCATCAACACTACTTTTAATTAATTCCATTGCTGATTCTTGGAATTTTTTTATCTCGCTAAATTGCATATTAAGCTTAATGAGTAGAACTAAATTTGTACTAACTATTAATGCTTTGATTGGTTTTGCCTGTTTTTCTATTATTATTATTATTAATTATTATTATTATTATTATTATTATTATTATTATTATTATTATTATTATTATTATTATTATTATTCCATTAATTACATTTGGAAATATTATTATTATAGCACGTGCCAAATTGAAATGACCTGCGCGAAATAGTAATTTACGTTATAAGTACGCTAAATGAGTTTTTACGGTATGAATAAGATATGTCCGAACGAGGCGACGATGGAGCCGAGTCAAGATTTTCGGAATGAACCATGGAAAATCATTTAACGAACGTAATTACTATTTCGCGCAGGTCATTTCTATTTGGCACGAGCTATAAGTAAAATTTTGTTAATTTTTGTAAAATGACGTTTGGTTATTTTTGTTTATTATTGGCAATTCTGAACATTCATATTACTATTATATGTCTACAGTATACTTCTTAACCTGTATTGAGATTTAGTTTTTGTGATTTTTGGTTGAATTATTCCATTCTTAAACTAAAATACTACTCCATTTTATGACTATTGTTAAGATTATACTTACCGAAAAACGAAAATCATTGTAAGAAAAGGTAAATATCACCAATGAATTATAAACAAAACAATGACATTGACATATCCAAAATTTCAGATATTTCACAATTTTACTTCGAAATGACACTTCACGACAGTTAACGTAAACAAGATGCGCCATAAGGGCACTAAATGTGGTAATAAGATAAAGATTAAGCTATTAATAATAATAAAAAAAAAATACTGGTCCGTATGGTATAGATCCCAATAGATTATGTTTGCAGAAATTGTTAGCCTTTGTGTTTCAAGTTTTTACGTCTTATGACAATAGATAATTTGTCATACTATCACTATCGTATTGTTTTCATATTATTATTACATTGTATTGCTGAATTTAATAATAATAATAATAATAATAATAATAATAATAATAATAATAAAAATAATAATAATAATAATAATAATAATAATAATAATAATAATATTAATAATACATTTATTTCCTGTTGACTAAGATACGTGGTATAGGAGCAGTAAAAATTCGGAGACATTCTGAGGTCTGATATAAAAATATTTTTGTATTAATATTTCTTATAGTTAATGGTAAATGATTAAATAATTTAAGGCCAATATGGTTTGGATTAAATGCAGATTTTTTTTTATTCTTGGAATATTAAAATTTTATTTTTATATTTTGCGTTCATAATGAAGTCAATACGATACGCAATTGCGTATCGTAATGACCTTCATTTCGATACGCAATTTTTTGTTTTAGACGGTTGGTACTAGATGACGTTTCTTTAACCCATTCTACATAATTTATTTTTAGTTAATTGACAATTCATTTTAATAATATAATGTCGAAATTATTATTATTTTTTTTTATTTAGGGAAGATTATTTACATGAAAATGTACAAATGGTTACAAATATAATCACGAATTGAGTAAGTAAATGTTATTGTAGAAGGCGCAAAATATAAAAAATAGTATAAAGAACTCATTTTATAAGGCTTTCTTTCGCACTTGTCAATTAGAAAACTCGCTAACGCTCGTTTTCTAAATTTTGACGCGTGCGAAAAAAACATGTCTTATAAAACACGTTCTTTAATATACTATTTCTTCGGATGTCATAATTATGGGTATCACTAATGTCTTTATTTTTCCATATATTAAATAATGTACTAAATATAAATATAGAAGGTAAGGTTAGAATATTTTCGCTTCTAAAAATTTCTTTACAAGAAGATCTGTTATTCAGTAGAAATATATTTCTTATAGCTCGTTTTTGTATTTTAAAAACGCGTACCGATGATAGCAATAGACCCCAGAGAGAGTTATACCTTAACAAAGGATTGGGTAAAACATCGTGTAATAAAATGTTTTTGCAGTATTCACGTCCGGAGTTGTCTTATCCTATTAAAAAAATAATACAAACATGTTAGCTGTTGACAAAGATTATCCATGTGTCCCATAGTAGATTTTCATGTAGTTCAAGACCAAATACCCTAAGATTTTCTGATTTTCATCTTGTGGTAAGGTATGATTATTACAATAAATATGAAGGCTTTCGTTACGTTTTTTTATTAGAAAATTTAATAATTGCAAATTTATTTATATTCAAAGTCAGATTTAAAGATGTGAACCAATCGGATAATTCAGAAAAAAATAGTAGAGATCACATTGACATATAAACAATACTGAGCCACGAATGGATCCTTGGGGCACTCCACATGTTATTGTTTTAAAATTTGTTTTGTTGTTTTTATAAGTTACTATTTGCTGACGATTAGTCAGATATGATTCGATCCATTTTTCGATTAGTAATTCATTCTTGTCAAGGAATGATGAGACTCTAGCTAGCATAACTTTTTCAATTTTTTTGTGAAAACCTGAAAAGAGGGAGATAGGTCTGTAATTTGAAACAAACTCATTATCCTCCTTTTTAAATAGAGGTACCTCTTTTACCTGTTTCAAGATTTCAGGAAATATTCCTTGTGTTAAGGATACATCCAATCAAGTTTTATGTCCTTGATTCTATCGCCTCCTGGTAGCGATACCTTTCATTTATGAAATTAAGATAGGTTGACAACTTGCATCATTATCCCTCCAAATACAAAATTATGTTTTATAACGTGCATTACCAAGGAAACTGAAAATAAACAACAAAAACTGAAAATTGATTCAAAATATTGGCTCATACCACGATCACGGTTTTAACTAAAACGTTGTTTTAAGAAATGTCAAATTTCATTATTTAATAATTATAATAAATAATATTAAATTTATCTAAGTATGATTTTAAAGCAGAACGTAGTTTGTATTCAAAGACATATTTTTTAAAAAAGTTTCTTTAAACATAAGGGCAAAATTAAATATTGAAATTTGAATTTGACATTTCTTAAAACAGCGTTGGATTCTTCGCATTTGTAGCATAAAATAACTTTTACTATTGTGTTTGCCACAAACATGTTTCTTGCAGGTGGAACACATCATTGTTGTCTTACTCATTTTATTTTCCTTTCATTTTGAACGGCAAAGTTTACAGCGATTACACCGCTACTTCCGTTGGCCTAATCGATTTTTATCAAAAATTACGAGATAATTTAGAATCTAAATTTTAGATTATTAATAAATATATTTTTCTCCTTAAAGAATGTATCTTCAATTTTCATAGTCGTAAGCAGAACCGGGATAAATGTTCAATAAATGTAATTAAATACTTAATTCAAATAGTTCCCAGTAAAAAAATATTTTTAATATAAAACAAAATCAGCAAATATCAAATAATGTTGGAAAAGAGTTAAAAATAAATAAAAATATATGTACTTTTTCTGTTTGTAATTTTAACCTACGTACTATAGTTAATAATTCACATTCGTCTATACATTTTGCTGTAGACGTGCAGACATATTAACTATATTATTACATTACAATCTGAAATTTTTATTTTCTCGTTAAATTTTTTGTTTTCTTCGCAGTAATTAAATACTTTTTTTCTACTCCTGTTGTTTAAACGTGACATAACGTATTGGTTTCCTATGCGCTAAATAAACATTTAATCACAACTTGACATGAATGTTTTGGGCACGGCAATGCTAGCATAGCAATTACTAATAGATAATAATAGTTGATTCATTAAGAACGGGCAGAAGTTAACTTCCCGTACTTTTCGATTCATCAGCCATATGGCACTAGTGCAATAATTCGTTATTCCTGTATATTATTCAATATATTAGATCTACATTTCCTGGGGCAATACAGTTTTCTTCTTTGTACTATTGCATGTATGAACTTTTTTAAAAGTTTAGAAAATTTGCATGAGTAGATATTACTCGTAAAGAAAAGTAAAAAGCTTTTTCTATATTCCATTTTCATAACGATTTGTAAATTACAATTTGTAATTCCAACAGAACTATACCTATTGTAAAAACAAAAACTTTTAAAATACGAAACTCATAAAGTTTGAATTCGGATTTAAACGGTTATAAAACCCATTTGTACTAAAATATTCTTACAATAAAAAAAGGAACGAATGTCTTAAGAAACAAATAATATGTAAGTACCTATATTTATTTTATATAATACTAGATAAATTACTATGATTTATGTAGTTTTATATAATTAAATACTCGAATATTTTCAGCGACGATGAAAAATCTCTCATTAAAATTTTAATTTAATAGATCGTAACAAATTGTCATTCGCACCCCACAAAGAATGTGAAATCTTCTTATTTATTGTTCCATCGTTTCTACAAGAAATTCAATTTTAAATTGTTTTCTTTGTGAATAGTACTCTGATTTAAAAGCAAAAAGAAATTCTCTGGATATAAAATTTAATTTACAGCAGTTGTGATTATTTAAAAATTTATAAATGTAAATAAAATATGAACTTCGCAAATCTTCTTGTACAGATGATAAATGATTTTAATACCGTAACTGGAATATTAACATTAAAATATTAAAAATACTTATCTGACCGGTTTCGTTCTGGTTCTAATCATCTGATAACCTGAATTTCATTCCGACCAAAGTCAGTTATTAGGAATTTGCACGGAAGTGTGGTAGTCGTACATTACATTCTACTACTATTTTGAGTGATAACGAGGTGATATTTTGTCATAATTGAGTGTTGCATATACGACAAGAACACTAAATGCACTTGTAACATAATTTTACATATGTTGTGTATGGAACCCATGTTTGATTTTTATCTTGAAAAAAGTTTCCATTTTTTCTCTTTTCATTGATCAACTCAAGATAGATATTAAATTCCACCGCTAAACAATAAAACAATTAGAGTCAAAACTTTAAGTGAAAAACGTGACTAACCTAAAATATAAAATTAGGTTTTCACAAATTTGAAAGGATCCTATCAACAGAAAAATATTGTAACTTCACGCAAATTAATCGGCGGTTAATAATTTCAATTTCAACAATTAAATTAAAATGTTTCGAATATTAATCGCTCTTTTTATCACACTTTATAGTTAAATATCTATTAGGTATGAAGAATCAGGGGGAAAAAGATGAATGCCACAAAATGTATATTTCTCAGTACACGAATTTTAAAATTTGAAACCATATTTAATGATTTTGGAATGACAAAGTGTATTCAATCTTAGGCCAGAATTCAGATTGGTCATTTCTTAAATTCTTAACATTATTATCCCACAGATAGGTTGATTTTCAACTTATATGGGACCTAATACAATTTTACAAGTCTGACTACCTACGGAATCTACTAGGAACTAGGCAAAAATGATTAAGTTCCATGAACTTATATAATTTTTGAAATTTTTTTGTAGGAAAAAAGAATTTAGCTACAAAAACCTATTTATATTTATTTTAATAATGCGTCCCATATTTAATAAGTTTATTTATTATTATGTATAATTCATTGGTTAATATTTTGAGAAACTGCTTAATTTTATGCAATAGATATTGTTTTAACAATAAAAAATTCAATTTTTTAATCAACACTCTTAGGTTAAATTTGCTAAAAATTAACAACTGAGTTACATAATAGGCCCAATTATCATCAGATAGGCACTGCTTCCGCTTTTAACTTAACAAATCGTATACTGGACAGAATTCAGCTGACCAAGCTATTGCTTGAGCATATCGCTGTCGAATGAACATTCAACTTTTTATATCCTGACGCTTGGACCTTCATCCTTTTAAAATAATAAATATAAATATATCATCACGGCATATTACCCATTTCGGTAATGATATTTGTACCGTGCGGGCGTTTACCAGGCGTCACCTCACGGGCACTCAATGTTGGCGTGGAGAGTGTACCACAGGAGTTAGTTTTTTCCTTTTTTGTTCTTGGATTATAATTTCTAAGGCCAGTATCTTAAGACTGTTGCCTCTTGGCCTCCTTTAATATATGATTTGAAAACGCCACCAAATCATTTTGCTAGAAAGTGGACATTTATCCTTTTTGCCCCTGGCTCTTCATATTGTGTGGGAAATGTATTATTAAAATTATTAGAATTAATATACAAAGACTTGCAACGAATATTCGGTAAGTATTTGGTATTCGGCCTATTCGCCATCATTTTTACTATTTGGCCGAATAATGAATAGTTTAGATTGTTAAGAAAAGAAGATATTTGGAGTATTTAATTGGTTAATTATTGATTACAATAAAACATTCATATACATATATTAAAATATACGAAGTTGGTATGTTTTAAAATCATAAATTGGTAATAACTGAATACATACGTACATAGTTTGAGAACAATGTTCTCGTCTTCAGTAGCAAATATTTCGCGAAACCATATTAAGGAGGTAAAGAGAAATTAAGATTACTCAACATGTCAACTATGCCAGAGGTCTTAACAGCCCTTTCTCAGAAAGTGGATAGTGGATGGTGGATAATATTACTTAATGTGTAAACCATGCAAGAAAAATATGTACGTATTTAATTTATTTTTTATTTTCATTTAATTTTAAGATTAAGGGATGTTTTTTTTTGAATTTTATTACCATTTACATTAACCTTAGACTACATAATATTTAATTACTAACAGTCACACAACTGCCCAATGGTAGTTTTATGTGGTAGTAACCATTTTATTAAATAAAGTTCAAATCAATCAGCTGTCCGCGCGATTAAGTGGTACCAATATAGCCAAATACTATTCACCGAATATTCGGCCAAGGAAACCGCCGAATATTCGGAATTCGGCCTAGGGCTGAATATGCTATTCTATTAATGGTTGCTATGATTACGACTTTCAAACAGAGAACTGTCACCTCTATACTCTAGCCATCGTTTAAGTTGTACTATCGAATAATCTTCAATATTATTGAACAAAAAATTTGCCCCAGGCATCTTTTCTCGCCTTAAACTCATTTTTTAAGAAAAACAACGAACAAAACAAATCACAGTAGCGAATTAGGTTATGTTATAACACGAATGACAGATGCTAACAGTATGATAGGTACAGTACTACGAAGAGGGACGTAAGACAACGAGGTGGGGTTTGTTTGCATGTAAGATCTTCTATCTCTGTCTTGCGTGTGACGTCAATTATGTGTATTAGGTACTGTTTTTAATATTGAAACCAATCTATATTTATTGTTATACTGTTCATAATATTAAAGAATATATTTTATTACATTGAAATATGAATATGAAAATTTTTAATTGTACGTACATAAATGTTTTTATTATCTAGAAATACCACACGTGTCTATTTATTAAACAAAAAGCAAAACAATGTTCTCTAATTTGTGTTGCAATATACAACATTAATTGTTTAGGTGTCACGATATTTCACTTCCTTTTGTTTACAAACAAACGAGTTCAATCATGCAGAAAGATGATTCTCAGTTATTTTAAGTGTTTTGGAACGTATATCTTATAACATAATTATTACGTGGGAAAGTTTTATTTCTAGTAGTTTAATTATAAAACCGGTTACATAGATCAGTTCTAAATGTAGAAAACTATTCCTAAATTTAGATTGAATCATGGTCAAGGTCGCCGCAAATTTTACAAATATTCTATAATATAAAAATATTTTTTATATTTCATACAATGGGGGTTAAACAAAAAAATTGGTACCTATTGAAATTTTGCATATATTATTCAAATACTTTTCATTCATAATCTTCCTTTTAAACATTCTGAGTCTGATTTTGTGTCGTTATAATTTTGTACACACATACAATGATAGTCACCCACACATGTACTGAACATGAATGTCAGTGCCAGTGCAGATCTGTTCAATAGGTAGGAAAGCAAGAGAGTCCATGGTCGCAATATTATGACTTTATTTTAAATTTTATATAATATATAAAAAAATATTTCTGTAAAACTAGAAACTTATGTGACATAATATAAATAAATAAATAAATAAATAAATAAATAAATAAATAAATAAATAAATAAATAAATAAATAAATAAATAAATAAATAAATAAATAAATAAATAAATAAATAAATAAATAAATAAATAAATAAATAAATAAATAAATAAATAAATAAATAAATAAATAAATAAATAAATAAATAAATAAATAAATAAATAAATAAATAAATAAATAAATAAATAAATAAATAAATAAATAAATAAATAAATAAATAAATAAATAAATAAATAAATAAATAAATAAATAAATAAATAAATAAATAAATAAATATATCATCACGGCTTATTACCCATTGCTGGGTGTGCCAATCTGCTTTGTACGCAGATTTCGGTAATGATGATGACATATTTGTACCGTGCGGGCGTTTACCAGGCGTCACCTCACGGGCACTCATTGCTGGCGTGGAGAGTGCACCACAGGGGTCAATTTTGTGCATTTAAAATTAGAAATATTTGGCGTCGGTCGGGATCGAACCCCGTTCCCCAGATTCGCGACCTGACACTCAGGCACTCGGCCACGAGAACCCATATATATATATATATATATATATATATATATATATATATATATATATATATATATATATATATATATAAACTATTATTCACGAAAGATGACTATTCAAGGTCATTTGTGAGCCGTCTGAAATAATATTACGTGCAGATAACTTCATTGCATTTCGTATGCATAGGCGTGCAACATGAAATATTTATTAACACATTTTAACTGAAAAAATAAGAGTAATTCATTTAAAAATTATGTTTCTTTCTAAATAAGGCCTTTCTGAAAGATTTATGTTTTCCACGTGTGTTTTTGCAAAATACAAAAACATAGACAACTTATAAACCAAGGAATAATAATTTGATTTAAACGTCAACGCCACTGGGTAAATATTAGCACATAGGGCAGTGTAGTAGATAATTAGGTATCCGTAATTCTACGACATATGTCATTATTGTTTATAGTGTGTTAGAAAGTAATGCCACTATTTACGTATATCTGTCACACCACATAAATTAAATAGACATAGGTCAAATAATCTTTCTCTTTCTGATACAAAATGTTGCTAAGCTAGTGCTATGAAATGCTGTGTATTCTTTCTTCAAACAAATGACCTTGAATAGTCATCTTTCGTGAATAATAGTTTATATATATATATATATATATATATATATATATATATATATATATATATATATATATATATATATATATTTATGTAAGTAGACTTAAGTGTGCTTTCAGAAATAAAAATAAATTGGGAAATGTGGTATGACCTCATTTCTGTTATCGGAACACACTTCTAATTTTTTATTTTATTGTTTATTTCAGGGAGGAAGTCCGTGAGCATACTGTGAAATGGGGCGCGCGATTCGAATTCCCTTGCAAGATGTGCGCGAATGCTTCTACTGGAGTTCTGGAACCGTGTGTGGTTCGTGTGAGTGTCCGCAAAGAATGCAAAGGTGGAAGGTCCTTTCAGAAGCTGGGCTTCTGCGACCTTAACCTGGCTGAGTTTGCTGGCAGCGGATCCAGCAGCCGCAAGTGCCTCTTGGAGGGCTATGACGCCAGAAGAAGGCAAGACAACTCCATGCTAAGGGTCGAAATCAAGATGAGCATGGTTAGCGGAGATATACTGTTCAAAGTGTGAGTAAAACGAAAAATAAAACATCTTTATTAATAATATATTATCTACGATAGTGCGTAAATTGATGTTTGGTTGTATAAGTATTAAGTTTGTAAAACGGTTGTTTAGTAACAAGATTTCATTAGTCACGGGCCGAGCAACGAGTGATTACAATTTTTAAACACGCTAAATTTTTAAACCAGTATGAATATTATGTTATCAGGGCAAATTAATCATATAATATTGTGGTCCTGCTTCACAAATAATGGTATATGTTATTAGGAGTAGAAAGCGGTCTTTGTGTTGAATCCATCTATTGCGGCCGAGGCACTAGCCGAGGTCAAGCAAACTGGGTAAAACACAAGAATGACGTTGCACTCCGAATGACATAATACTATTTTTACACCTTTTTATATATCGACGCCAAATTTTGTTAAGATGTTCTTTTAGCTTCTGGGCGTGTAGTAGAAGTTGTTAGAGTTCAAAATTTCGCATAGTTTTTTTATAATTAATTTTCATAGTTTATATAAGAATAACATTGGCATTAGTTTCGAGAGCGGCCTTACCGACAGAGTCAAAATGTCAAAACTACATTTTTCTGCTGTTAATCAAATATTTTTAGGGCCGGTATTTTCACTTGCGAATAAAGGTTTAGATAAATTTATCCTTCGGATAAATATTTTTGTCGTCTTTTCACTTGCAAATAAATTTATTCGAAAGAATAACATCTGTTATTCGCGAGATAAATTATTCGGTACTTGGGTAGCGAATAACCGTTTATTCATAAGTTCATTACATTTCCACATAGTGCAGATTTATTAACAAAATGGATATATTAAATATTATGATGATATTTTCAACTATGAATTAATAAATAACGTGAGAAATCGATCACACACCATCAGACAGCAACATAACCACATAAATGAAATAATTTTTGACAGGTTCCGATTATGAAAACAATTTAGGATCACATATTGGGGATCGCATTTGATCTCAACCTGTAAATAGGTAAATTATTATAAAGATCCTGTCATTTGACGCTGGCAACATATTTTCGAATTTTGGATACTTTTGTTGAATATATTGACAAACATTTACTTTGAACTGAAACAAATATACAAAAAGTACAAGAACAATTTTACAATATACATATCCCGCTTACCGCATATGAGTGCTGAATTAGATGGTACACTTGTTAAATTACAGTCTCCCGGGGTTAAAAATGCATAATATAGATCACATTGACATTAAAGATGTCAAACAAAATTTTGACTACAGATTCAAAAGTAGTTGACATATTTCATCCTTGTCTGCTTAACGTGGCTACGCCAAACTCCATCCTTCTCTACTGGCACATATTCACACTGCAAGGCTACCAATTCACGAACGTTAAAGTTATTCGACAGATAGCTATTTGTTTGTGTAAAATGTGTGAAAAGACGCAATGGAATTATTCGTTGGATAAATATATAGAATAAATTTATTTAACGAATACTTATTCGAAACTTTATTCGGAAGTGAAAATACCGGGCCTTATTCTATAAATTTTTGCGTGTTTATCATATAAAATGTCCAACAAAAGCTGAAAAATTAGTGAAAAGTGCATTCGAAGATATTTGGAAATGACAGCTGTCAAATTGTCGAGGTTACTGGTTTTTACCAATAATTAATTATGCCACTACGAAACAGCATACTTGTTATAGTTGTAGTTTTACACGAATAAATAAATAAAATTTAAAAAAAACAATATTTTTTTACAAATTTTAAATATAAATAAATGATGAACTTTGTCCAGACTGTTTTAATATGTAGGAATGAGTTAATTTGTTGTAGGGATGATGAGAAATAATTGGAGCTGCAGTCGTGGTAAACAGTGTTTATTAAATAGTAATTTTATAAACTTTCCTACGTTTCGATTCCAAATGAATCATCAGGGATAGTTAAAGTACAGTTGGAAAATAAGATCATTAAATTACAAAATAATATGGGGTCTCGTGGCCGCGTGCCTGAGTGTCAGGTCGCGAATCTGGGGAACCGGGTTCGAACCCGACCGACGCCGAATATTTCGAATTTTAAATGGCACAAAATTGACCCCTGTGGTGCACTCTCCAAGCCAACAAGGAGTGCCAGTGAGGTGACGCCTGGTAAACGCCCGCACGGTACAAATATGTCATCATCATTACCGAAATCTGCGTACAAAGCAGATTGGCACACCCAGCAATGGGTAATATGCCGTGATGATATATTTTTTTATATTTTTTTAAATTACAAAATAAACAATGTAATGAAACGAGCTAATTTTCCAACTGTACTTTAACTATCCCTGATGATGATTCATTTGGAATCGAAACGTAGGAAAGTTAATAAAATTACTATTTAATAAACACTGTTTACCACGACTGCAGCTCCAATTATTTCTCATCAACCCTACATTCATACTAAGAGTCAAGTAATACCAATAGAGTTAATTTATATTTTAAATCCCGTAGAACACGAATATCGTGTAATTTGAAGATAATTTAAACCCTCGTTTAAACCATTGAATTGTGAGCAAAATAAAACTGCATATTTTTGAGAGAAAATTTTCCCATTTTTTTTCTAAAATTTCGACCCTATATTCCGGAATCCCTAAGGCCTTTTTGACACTTTTAAAATATTAATATATCAAATCGACCCTCCAGAGTTTGATTTTGTAAGAATTAACGCTAACCGAAATAGAGACATTATCGATTTTTAACTTAACATTTTAGCCAAAAATGTAATTTTTTTTTAACCACTTTTATACCGACATAGCTTTACCTAAAGTTAGACGGTCAATGGCCAGTATCGTAGAGCGCTCCAAACAGTTACATGATCCTCGACACCCAATGTTCGGGCAAGAACCACCTCGGTCACGTCTAAAATCTAGACACCGTTTCCTCTCTTCAGTGCATCCAATGAGACCAAGATTGCAACAAGACGCTTAATGTGGGATGAGATATTAAAGCCAGAAGATAAAGCAATGGGTATCCTTCCAGATGAGAAACTACCACCCAGAACCCATTTTATGTCAATGTGGTCAAGAACAAACAATGGCCCACCTACTCTCGTGCGCCAATTTAGAAGAGGGATGCACGAGAGAAGATCTGGCTAAGGCAACACCAGCTGCTACAAACTGTGCAATTTTTTGGATGAATACTATTTCGATAACCCACTTCTCTGCCAGTTTGTTTTTCCTCTGGCATGAAGAAGATAATCTTCGGAGAAGATGCATGCTCTCCATCCTAGTTAATGCCGGGCGATGCATAAGGCCTATTTTCATAATTTGACTATATGGTTATAACAACAAGTTCAGCTAACTCACTGCATGTGGTCCAAGGAGTGAGAAATATTTGTTGTAATATTTTATATATTTATATGGAAAAAGGAGGGGAGATAAAGGTGGTGGAATTTGGATGGATTAACAGGATATTGTCAAGTTTGTAATATAATTTTGGTCATTTTTGATGTATTATTGTTATTTCGAGAACGAGCTTATTAAACTGTTTTATTTAAGTTGTTTGCATTTCTGTTATTCGTATTATCTTTGAACCCTTAAAACGTTACAATTTAGTGTCAGGTGTGGGGTTTAAAAAATGAAGAAATTACCAGAATTTAAAGTTAATGAATTAAAACGCGAGTTGGAAGAGTGTGATGAAGAAATCTCTGGAAACAAATCAGCACTCCAGTTGAAACTAAAAGAGGCATTGATTCGAGAGGGACATGACCCGAATAATTTCTTGTTTCAAGATGAATTTGACGGGCTCTAGGTGTATTCTAAACACAATCCGTTAAAATATGTTATGTAAACGGATTCCGTTAAAATATTTTTTATTAACGGATTCCGCTAAAAATTCTATTCACAATATGACATTTCAAGGGATCCGTTAAAATTAATATAATAAACGGATCCGTAGGGCAGTGTTGTCAATTTGTAAATGTCAACATATTTATATTTTGATAATAACAAAATATATTAAGATCTAAACAGATATTTGTGATACATAAATTTGAAGACACTATTTAGTAATAAATTTATATTAAGAAATAATCACAATAATGAATATATTCTTTAAAATAATCTTTCGAATGCTGGTAAATACTTTGTTGCAAACAAAAAATCTATAAAATAATAATTCGTTACTTATTAAGCGCAGCTAAAGTAACAATGAAGAAGGTCCCCAACGTCCAACCCCAACATTTATCTCGAAATTATAGACACCACCAAGCTAATCTACAGTATCGAGAAATTGAACAAACGCGTGGCCACAATTAAATATATGCGCATGTACTTTAAAAACTACACAAATTATAAAACATACGTTATCACCTGGTTTAAAATTCTTCGCCAATATTAACAAAATTTTCTTCATTAGATTCATTCATCTAATCAGTATTCTTCGAATATAATCAAAATATCCATTGTTGTAATCAAAATATTCTTTGTTGCAATAAAAATACCCTTTGTTGTAATCAATAATTAAAAATAAGGGCACCAATAGAACATTTGTGTCTTGGGTAAGGTGACCATTTTTTTCAAACTTAAAACCAGGACATGGGGGGGGGTTGGCTTAATTTTTTTTTCATTCAAGGTCAAATGTCTTATAATTAAAAATTACATTTTTTCAAGGAATGTGAAGATGTATATTTTTCCCCTTTCATCTTTCATGTACAAAAATAAATTGCCAGATTTTAGAAAAGAAAATATATTTTACGGATTGTATGTATTCTGTATCGTACCATGTTAATTTTTACAGCCTGTTAAAATTTGTAGCCAGTAGAAACAAATGTATTATCTGTCATTTAAATTTTTTATTCAATGTCTACTATTAGTAGTGAACAATTTAAACAGTATGTTAAAATTAACATGACGAGTTACAAATTACACCTCAAATACGACCCCCCCCCCCTTTGAGTGCGCCCTTGTCAGTTAGCATGAATAATAGTCGCTATACATACTTAGGATTTCGGGTTCCAAGTAATAAAGAAACAAGTCTACTCGTAGCAGTAAATGAAAATGGTTTTAATAATACAAAAAGGTACAAAATGACTTAATCTACATTTTTAATTTTGCTTCTTATATTTTTGTGAAGAGTGGATTGATTTTAATAAGAGTTCATTTTCCTGAATGTTTTTATAAAATTCCATACAAGTTTGGTTAAAATTATATTTAGCTATTAGCAAGCATTTTAGAGTTTCAACATGTAATTGTGTTTTATCAGTTGACCACATATTGTTCATCAAAGAAAAAAGACGTTCAGCAGGTGCATTAGTTCCTGGTAAACAGAGACAATATTCTACCAATTTGCCAATATTTTTGTAGGAAGCATTATTTTCACCGAAGGCTTTGAATATTTCAATCCATCTGTTGGATACTGGTACGGAATTTTGTCTCCAGTGAGTAATCTTTTCATCTGTAATGTAGCGTAGTAAAAAGCAGGTTTCATCAAAGAGTTCATCTTCTACTAAATTAATTTCAGAAAAATGCTGAAGAATGTAATCACTGCAAACCTGAAAATTGTCATGGATGGGTTTAGTGTTTAACAAAATCCAGTTGAATTTTTCGGTATGCTTATTATATCCTTCCCATTCCTCTAGATATTGTATACATGTGTCATAAAATTCCACCACTTTTTCTTTAAAAACAGAAGGTTTTAATATGCCTTCTTCCTCAAGTTGCTTCAAATTTTGCCGCACCTGTAACGGTAAGAAAACGTTTGCTTTTCTGTCAGCTAATTTTGTTTTCAAGTCATTATAAATATTGCTGGTTTCTATAATAGAGATGTCCTGTCCTTCTATTTTCAAAATGGCATTGTGGAATAATGACGACACGTTATGCAAAAAGTAAAGCCAAGACTCTGTTTCTGGATTATCAAAATAATTTGTGATAATTGTAGGGCTCTTCTCGTTTGAGATAAAGTATGATTTCAAAGCAGGATATATTTGTAGGACGCGCTCAATCGCGGGCCGTAACGCCAACCATCGTGTGGCACTGTATCCCAAGACTTTCTTATATTCGATGTCCACAAATTCACAAAATTCTTTCAATTCATTAACGCGCACTGTATATATATAAAAGTACGAATAAATCTTGATGATGAAAGTTTGCACATCAATTGGTACACAGTCGGCTGCAGTTTGTATAGCATTGTTCATAATATGAGCGACACAACCAATTCCCACCAGCTCTCTGCCGCCCAAATTTAATTTCAGCTTTGTAAAAATGTTATTTTTCCCACTTCTTCGCATTCCTCCAAAATTAGTATTAGTATTATCTGCACAGAATCCAAGTACCTTGGTATCTAAACGATGTTTTTTTAATACTTCTAAAATATATTCACTAATTATGTCAGATGTTTCGCCCGGAAAATCTCTTACTTCCAAAATTTTGACGTGTATTCCCGAATGGTACGAAAAGTATCTTATGATTATCGGAATCACCTTTACTTCTTTGTGGTTTGATGCGTCCGAATAAATAGAAATAAAATTTGCAGCAGCTAAATCCTCTTCCAATAATTGTTTCGCATAAGGCACCAGCACATCTGTAACTATTGCCTCGCATTTTGTTCTAGAACATGTAAACTTGGCATCAAAACATGTTTTAATCAGTTTGCAGGTACAATCCATTGATCGGAATGAGTGATTATGTATTACTGTGTGGTACGCCCATAAACCTTCAGCTGCAGCTAGTTTTCTTTCAGCATCTTCAAACTGTTTTTTCTTATAATATGATGTCACACTCGTACTTGCGATTGCTGCAGACACGGCCCGTTTATGTTTGACTGTTTTTATGTGGTTTTCAATATCCGTTTTTCCACTGTTTGCAATAGAAAATACACTTCTACATTTTACACATTCTACCTCACTATTGTCATTATTAGAACTTGGTTTAAGGAACGTATATTTTGTTTTTAATTCGTCATTGAAGACGCACTTTCGCCGTTTTGACGCCATAACTGTCTGTTCTAAGACTGATTGCTGGCTCTGGCTCTACTCTACCGATCAAGCTGAATAACACACTAAATACCGAGTATATCCGAGCCGCAACGAAGAGAACCGACGTGTAAAATAAAACTGAAACTAGAATTAAATAACAAAATTGATTTAAGACTTTTCCAAGGATTAACTACTCGACCGTTTAACCTCTGATGAATTAATAATTTTTGATTTTGTATTCCTAAACTGTCCTGGTTACTTTTTACGATTAACCAGGACCAATACCCAAAAAACCAGTACTGTCCTGGTAAAACCAGTACGAATGGTCACCTTAGTCTTGGGCCCCTGAAGATTAAATGCAGTCCTGAAAAAACACGAATATTTGAAAACATTAGGTAAAGTTCAAGATTTGCAGTGTATAGTAAAATATCTGCTCGTTTTATTAGAGAAAGCATTTTTATTTTTTTTTTATTTTTTTTGAGAACGATAAATGGATAATTTTTGTATTGTTAAAATCTTTCATCGAACCGATTTTTTATAGGTTATGTTGAGTATAATTGTTATAAAAAATATTTATTTGTACTTTCCTTTCAGTTATATTCTATGAATCCAAGAGTCGGAGCAAACAGTAAAGGGTGATAAAGCCATTCTCTGTGTACAATTTAGAAATTTCTAAATATTTATATATTAAATGTCATCCGTTTACAATTAACGGCTATGAATTATTCTCCGTTTAAATTTTATTTATAAACGGAAAACATACACGGATCTTCGTTTATATTATTAACGGATAGTGTCTTCAGAATAGCAAAATCTAGTTAACGGATATCTTAATTTTAACGGTCCGTTTATAAATAACGGAATGCCTTTAGAATACACCCATTATAATAAGACTCTGGACGAACGTTTTGAAGTTTTAAATATAAATTTGGATGAGCGATTTGATCGAATTAATACTGATTTTGACAGCCTTTCTAGGAAAATGGATAATAGTCTTGCTGAAGTAGAGAAAAGAATGGAGCGTGACATCAAAAATATGGGAAGTCAATTTGAAGAAGTAGATGATAAAATAAAGAAACTGACAAACGAAATCAATCTTATGAAGTTAGGAATGTCATCAAATTCTCAGGATTCGTCACATACTTCATCCAAAACCAAGAAAGTAAAAGCTCCAGTTTACGATGGAAAAATTCCATGGAAAATTTTTGAGGAACAATTTGTCCAAGCAGCTTTTTGGAATAATGAAGATAAGCTAGCCAATCTAACTTTGGCGCTTCAAGGAGAGCCTACTAGTATTTTAGGTACAATTTCTGCAGGCAGCACTTTGGAAGATTTAGTTGAAGCGCTAGACGCCAGATTTGGAGAACATCTACAACCACTTCATCGATCTCAATTCTCTTCAAAAAAAAGACGCCCTAAGGAATCACTCCAGGAATATGCTGCAGACATAGAAAGATTGGGAAGATTAGCATATGGGCATCTTCCGGATAATGCGCTGCATCCCATAATGATACAGACATTCATTCAAGGGCTGGACGTAGCAGAAATGGCTGCAGCAGTAACTATGGCTGAGAAGACAAAGTTTTGGCATGTGGTTGGAATTGCACTAAATTATGAAACTGCGCGGAAAGCATTCCAACCGTTGTCTAAAGTCTACTAAGTGGTAGGAGAAGAAGATGAAGATCAAGACTTAAAAGTACAAGAAATTAGTAATGGTCCAAGACGAATAATATGCTACTATTGCCACGAGTAAGGACATATAAAAGCAAAATGTCCTAAAAGAAAGAAAGAAGAGTCGTCGTCGGAAAACTAAATTCCGCCAATAAAACGGGGCTAGTGTTGACTGGCAGCAGTGAGAGCCCCAAAATTTCGGGAATTAAAAGTTCAGGGAGCAGTCTAGTAGCGGAAGATATGGTCGAAGGAGTGGTGCGTCATCTCACTATAGATACTGGGGCTAATGTGTCAGTGGTTCGACCGGACATAATTCAATCTGCGAAGATCCGACGACTTACTAATTTCTAGCTAGTCACAGCCACTGGAAAAAGAATTGAAGTTGTAGGAAGAGCGTATATCTCCATTTCGTTAGGCACAAAAAATTCCGTCATCCTGTAATCGTAGCGAAGATAGTCGATGAAATTATTTTTGGTATTGACTTTATGAGACAAAATAATGTGGTAATCGATTTTAAAAGTGGGCTACTTAAAATCGAGAATGAAGAAATCATCATGGCTCTTCCTGCTGCCCTACAACTTAATATCAATCTTTTAGTAAGTTCAAACAGCGTCTTACCCCCAAGAATGGAGAAAGTTATCATGGCCACGAAAGATAATGCCACTTGTGCAAAATTTGGAATAACTAAGTCTGAATTAATAAGCAAAGGCGTTATGGTAGCAAAATCATTAGTAAACCTAGAGCAAACAATTCCAGTGCGTATTATGAATACTAATGATTATCCAGTTAACTTGAAGAAAGGTTCAATTATAGGTAAAGTAGAACCAGTTACATGGATTGTCAGTAGTGACAAAGGACGAATGCCATCTTGGAATTTTGACAAGTTACCTGAAAAATTAGAACAGTTATTAAGTTAAGCAGCACATAATTTAAGTATTGAAGAAATGAGTCAGCTTCGCTTGTTGATGTCAAATTTTAGTGACATATTCGCTACTAACGAAAACGAATATGGAAGAACCTATATAGTTCGGCACCGAATTAACACCGGAGATGCGGCACCAATACGGCAACGTCCTAGACAAGTGCCATTAGCAAGAAGTTCCAAATAAATAAAAATTGTGCTGGCAATGATTCCCTTAATATTAATATTTTCCCGTGCCTAAATGCACTTGATTTTACCCATTTAAATAACATTGGGTTTTGACACATTTTATGTGGACACATATTCTCGGGTCACTAGTATATATTCCAATATTGAGTGGATTTTTTAAACCTCTTATTGCCTTTGACAAAAATACAGTTCCAAAATAGGACAAAACCCAATGTTATTTAAATGGGGAAAAATCAAGTGCATTTGGGCACGGCCAAATATTAATATTAAGCGGAATCATTGCCTGCACAATTTTCTTTTTTTTATTTGGAATCATTTTAGGGGGCGGCCCAGATAAAATTCGACTTGACCCCTTTTAAGGACCTTAAAAGGGGTCAAGTCGAATTTTACTATAATATTAGGGTGGACCACCCTAATATTATAGTAAAAATTTAACTTAGGTAAGAGTTATTATTTATTAGTGAAAAAAAAAATATATTAATTCGTTCGCAAACTACAAGCGATGGACCTTTCCAATTTAAAGAGATAGAAGATATGCGCAATGGGGATCTGCGCATAGTAAGAACAACTGAGATCTATGACGTTTGATTCTAAAACATTTAGACGTAAAATGTGAGAATATCTCGGATAACTTTAAAAAATCTTATTGAAATAAGTTACAAAAGCTTTTATTGAAGGTAAAATGTCTAACGATGCAAATTTTTACTGAGAATATAGGTATTTTAATGACTGCAATATTTTTGACGTTTAGTTGCGCTAACTGGCAGTTGTTCGCGCCATTTTCTTACTATTAAATTGGAAAGGTCCATTGAATGTTTTTCTGTCCGAAGCCTAGCAATTTCATTGGTTGACTGACTTTAAAAACGAGACGCATATGATACGTCACACGTCAAATATTAAATTTTAAAAATTCATATCTCACTTATTACGTAAAATTTGTAAGCAGCGTTTAAACGAAAATTCATAATTCATCCTGTTCTATAAAAAAAAAAAATGGTATAGAACCCTTTTGATCCCTCTATCAATATTGTAAGTACCATACATATATTCAAAAGTAGAATAATTACTGGCATAAGATTTGCAAGAACACAAATGAAAACAAAAAAGGTCAAAACAACTCTCTAACATTTTATTGATTCCTTACCTTAGCAACGTACATTGTCTTTAGTATTTCTACGGCTGCGGAACTAGTCTGGAAAATACCAAACTAGTTCCATAAAGTTGTATTTTCTTATTTAAAAAATTATCTTGAAATGTCCATTTTCCAGTCGGTTACAAACAAATATTTTTATTAATAATATCTTTATCAAATTTAATAAGTAATATGTTTAGATAAATAAGTGTAAGTAATTTTTAAAGGAGTCCCATTTTTACATACATTTTTACACGATCAGGTTTTTTTTCTATGTGGAGTAGGTTTTATTTACAAATTTATGATCAGTGAGTAATGTATATCACTTACCCAGGAAGCGGAGGTGGTAAATATAAAAACAACGATCAAAGCTTACTTTAAAAATGACAACTAGAAATTTTTAATACGTAAAAATAATTTTCAAATCATTTTTTAAATTTTGTGCGTTGATCGTGCAAAAATCATAATAAGCATTGCGGTCAGTAACCAGTATCGAAGGAATTGGATCATCCTCAACCGGTAGGAAGAATTTATTGACCTTTATACTTAAATAACTATTACTATTCATCTATGCCCCATTTAAGCCTTTCAGCAGATGGCGCTGATATCAGCGCCAGTGTTAAGTAGCCGAAATCACATTGGGTAAACTTGTCTCTTGTCTTCAATTTCAGCCAATCAGAGAGTTCAAAACTATGTACGATTCTCTACAATACTGAATGGCTTAAATTGAACAAGATATACTTACATATATGTCACAGTTACAGATATAGGAGTCATATCACGTATATATCTTCTTGGAGCAATCCTCTTTTATCGTTATTATTTAAGGTTTTTTATACTGTATCTATAAATTACAAAATATTTATAATGATCTAGTCAACCTCAAATTAAAATAAAACATCAAGCATTACTTGTCGCTTGAAGCAAGACTTTTTCAGGGTATGTCTATGTCTATAAATCCAAGTCATTTTAAATTATTCAAATCTTCCGATGTTACTAATATAAAAAAAAATCCCAGTGCCTATTTTATATTTGGACAATAAATAAAATTCTTTTAATAATTTTATAGAGAAGTTGGCACAAAAAATCTTGTGTATTACACGTCCAGTAACTGCTTTACGAGTGCTCGTATTTAAAGCTCGCAAAAGTGCAGTTTCTGGGCTAGAGTGTAGAATAGTGATACAATACAAAAGTTTGTAGGACAAAATATTTAGAAACTACTACTATTATTACTAAATTGTATTGTTACTCTTATTAAAATTATTATCTTTCTGTAGGCCGTCACCATCGCTGAAACACAAGGCGTTGCCAACATCAACAGCCGCTGAAGAATCTACAGTAGTAGAGGCTCGAATACGTGACGACTACTCCAGTGGTTCTCTTGCTGGCTCCATAGCCAGCGGCAGCTCCGGCTTTGGCAGTCTTCCCAAGAAAAGAACACCTCTATTTTCCTCCGGTTAGTACAATCAATAATAGATAGATATATACATTTCCTTACATGCCTTTCATTTTATTCGCCGATAATGCTTGCAAAATTTAACTCAAACAACAATGAAAGTGTAAAAAATGAATATATCATCTTTGATCAATCTAATTACCTAATAATAAAATTAAATCTTTGTGCAATGACCTACTAACTAGAACCAGATGGTATTGTCATATTATTATTAGAAGCATATTATAAACTGTTTAAAATACTTGATAATGACGTCAGATGAATTCAAATAGACGTTCTAGATACATGTTAAACACATGGCGCCTTTGGTGATGTTGACAAACAATGCTGTATTCAACAGACGCATACTAATGAAGAAATAAATCTTACACGTCTTCTGTAATGTCATGATAGCGGACAGGTATTGGTGAATGTTGAGTTTATATTCGTATCACACAAATATTAGTAAGTTTAAATTCAATTATACGCCCTATAAATATCGCGGAGTATTTATTCAATCAAAACTTAGATGATTCGTTATGATAAAATATGTTGTTGCGAAAGTATTAAAACCCGGCGACGGTATAGTGAAAAATTATAACGTTACCGATATGGTGGGTTATGAGATACATAAATACATGTGTTTTTTTTTTGTTTCATGTAAATATTATGGAAATTATATTCTTCCAAGTCTTTTTAACCAATTCAGTAAAAAATATATTTTAACCTTTAGTGTGTTTTCTATTGACCAGCCCTAAATTTACAACAGGTTATGGGCCCAGATATCGCGTATGCAAAATCACTGTGTCGATAGTGAATAAAAGTGAATTGTGCACGCGTGAAAACTTTCGAGGTTAGTATTTTTTCAGAAAACGTGTAACGTATCGCAATTATGAGTTTGGCCGGTGGAATACGTATCGAAACTTTACACAAGGAAAACTACGACACGTAAAAGATTCAGATTGAAGCTCTCAAGAACGACACGTGGAATTACGTAAACGGTACATGTGTGAAATCGGAACTTATAGGAGATGCAAACGCCGCATCGATTGCAGCCGTGAATGCTTGGGTCAACGCAGATAATAAAGCGAAATCAGATCTTATTCTCTCTATTAATCCATCAGAATTGAAACAAGTGAAGGGCTGTACAACTTCGCGGGAGGTATGGAGTAAAATTAGAAGCAATTTACCAGTCAAAGGGTCCTGCTCGAAAAGCCACGCCGTTGAAGCAACTCATGCTGCAAAAAAATGCAGGAGGGAGAAGATGTACGCGAACACACGAGGAAATTCTTCGATGCAGTGGACAAGCTGCATGAAATGGAAGTCAATATCAATGAAGATTTGCTTGCCATTATACTGCTCTACAGTTTGCCAGCCAGTTACAAGAACTTTAGGTGCGCGATTGAGTCATCAGATGATATCCCGTCGCCCGAAACGTTACGTATAAAAATCGCGGAAGAAAGTGACGTGAGAAAGGATGTGGAAAATCACGGTACGGTTTCAAATGCGATGGACGCCGGTAAGTTTTCACAGAAAAAGTTTTTCAACAAGAAAAAGACAAACGGAAAGAGTGAGACCTACTGAAAGAAGAGTAGACGAGACTAGGGATGTGAAATTTCTGACGAGCCTATTATCAACTCCGAGGAAGGAATTCGAAGAATTCTACTCAGAGGAATATGTCCCTGAAAGAGATCAAAATTCTGCAATCAACAATGCACCTGATATACGCAAGGTTGGTCATTACTTAGACGTCAATTTGTTACGAACCAGTCCAGATGTCAAGGATCATGAAGTCGTCCCCGAGACTCGGACGACGCCATGGAAGATTTCTACGGATTTGAACGTGAAGAAATACCTGATGCTCCACCAGGAAGACTACGAAAACAAGCGGCTCTCCAGCAGGAATTTAAACGCGGTCCACGCAGACCTCGGAGGGTCTCGACCGGACGATCAGTCAGACCAGTCAAGAAATCCCGTACAATCGAGATGTGAGACGAAATCGCTGACTACGCAATGTTGACGGAAGTTCCAGTCAAGCGAGCGATGTCGAGTCCAGAATCATCTAAATGGATGCAGGCAATGTCCGCCGAAGTGAAATCCATTTTGAAGAATGATACTTGGAACATAGTGGATCGTCCCACGAATCGAGAAGTTATTGGAAGTCGAGTTGTCCTACGTGATAAGTATGGACCGGACGGGAAATTAGAAGGACGTAAAGCTAGAATTGTGGCTCGTCGTTTTTCACACCTGGGACAGACTTTCACGAGACTTTCGCGCCTGTTGCACGTCTCGAATCAATTCGTCTAGCAGTAGCACATATGTCAGTTCGACGTCACAACGGCTTACCTGAACGGTAATCTGGAAGAGGAAGTGTTTATGGAGGTGCCGGAATTCATGAAGGAAATTCTTATTAATATTACTCGAGAAAAATAAGGAAATCGAGACAAAGTATGCTTCATGAAAAAGGCGTTGTATGGATTGCGACAAGCAGGACGCGTATAGCATAGACGATTCAATCGAGAACTTCAGAGTTACGGAGCACGACCATCCGATGCAGACCCTTGCGACTACTTAAAGGGGAAGAAAGATCGACTGATCGTCATTATTGTTTACGTTGATGACATATTGGTTATGTCACGGAATCCAAATGATATAACGACATTCAAGAACCATTTGAAGAAATCCTTCGACCGGAATGATCTAGGCAATTTGAAACATTGTTTAGGGGTGAATTTCGAAAGACGAGAAGGAAGCATTTACGTGAATCAGACAGGGTATATTCAGGATATCCTCCGGAAGTTTGGAAGGCTGGAATGCAATGCGGTGTCAACGCCCTTGGATGTCAATGTAAAGCTGTCTAGATCTGATAGCTGGACTGAATCAGACGGAAAGAAACCACCTTATCGCGAGCTGGTGGGTACTCTCATGTACCTGTCAGTGACAACACGCCCGGACATCTCACATGCGGCGAGTATGCTTAGCCGGTTTAAAAACTGCTTTGGCAAGTCACATTGCTCAGCAGCAAAACGCGTGTTACGTTACCTGCGCACTTTTTTGCACTGAGCATTTTCAGCTTGTCATTGAGTGCAAAATTTAGTCAGCTGATGGGTTTTCAGCTTAAAGAAGAGTTGCACCGTGCACTGGCTCAGTGCGACTTTTGTAGTGTCAGTGCATATATGGCGGCTAAACAAAATCGTTTTCAGCTTAAACTGCACTACTATTAGTTTTCCTTTTTTCGCTATGCTGACACTTTTGCTTGAATTCTCGTCGCGTCCACATGTGTACACCTATATGTTAATAAACGTTTGTTTATGATAACCTATAGTGTGTTTTCTATCGACCAGCACTAAATTTACAACAAACCTAATTTCAAAAATTTTAAAAAAGCACTCCATATTTTTATATTTTTTTTGTGCAACCGGACGCGAAATAAGAATTTCGCAGCCGCAATACAGGCTGCGAAATTAGATTTCGCAACCGTTGTTATGGTAACGGCCGCGAAATTCATTTCGCGGACGTTGTCATGGTAGCGGCCGCGAAATTAAATAAATAATCACTTTGACGCTTGAGAATTGCATGGTTTTGTTTATCAAATGTTAATCCCATAGCCACCGTGAAAGCTAACTTTCTATATACAATGAAACTGTTTAAAATTAATAAAATTTGTAATTACATATTTTTTACGGTTGCACAATAGTTATTTGTATCACTAGTCCAGAAACTGAATATTTGCGAGAACGAGTTTATTTTGACAGGCCGAGCTGAAAGCGAGGCCTGCAAATACGAGATCTCGTAAAACAGTTTCTGGGCGTGTGATACACAAGATTTTTTGTGCCGACATCTCCATAAATTCTTCGTATATATCTCAGCACTTTAATTCTATTTTACATAACCTAAAAAAATTAACATACATTGTTATCGGTTTTGCATTGCAAGTTTAAATATTATTACTTACATTTGAGTTAAAAATGCGTGATTATTTTATATTTATTGAAAATATATCATACAAACATTAGTTACGTATATATTTTATGTAATTTCGCATATTTTCAATGACAGATAGCGGAAACTCAATTGTGTCACGTGAAGTTAGTTGTAGTTACAAAACAAACGAAACAAATTAGTCCTAAAGTTGGAATTTATAATTAATCTATACGAGATGACAGCAATGACAGCATATTATTATTTTTATGACAAATTTTAGTTATTTAAGTTACAATAATTAAAGATTTGGCCCTAAAATTTATAAACATTTTGTTAATTCTTGTGTTGAAAATAATCTTAAATTGACATATCACCAGAACAGTAATGCCAAGTCCTTTTGCCGGCCTAGGTCAGCAACAGCGCATTTCTGGACGATTTTAAGTTCTGTAATAATAGCAAAATGGACGGAGGTACGAAAAAAATATTGTGTACACCTTGTCCGCGAAATCCTTTAGCGCCCTCGAGATTGTCTTGCCTCGGCCGCAAGCGGCCTCGGCGACAATTTTTCTCTCGGTACGCTAAAGAGTGATTTCGCGGCCTTGATATACAAATAACTATTATGTAAAAATTATAGAACATTAAATTATTATGAACTATTCACAAAATTTGGAACACTTTTGGTATGGTGGGGTACTTTGAGAGGAGATATTTACACAACCGTTCTACTTGACTGCTACAAAACATATGATAAACTAATGTACAAAGTTCAACTTGAAGATATACGAAATTGTACAGCTGTGCAAGAAAAATTCAAGCAGTATTGAGAGTGTTAAACTTCACTGGGGTATGCGATACCCACCATACCAGCGCCGGGTTAAAAATATTTTCATAAGATTTATCAAAGAATGTTGGAATAGTATGGTGTTGTCAGTATTAATAAAAAAGGAGTATATAGGATAGATTTATTAAAAAGTGGACGAATATCGACGACGAAGTCAAAGAAGCAGTACATTTCTGGTTGACATTTAAAGTAACAACCTTTTTTTGAAATAAAATTACTTCTTGTTCTAATAATAATTCAAATTTTTGTTTTCTTGGGTAGTATGTACTTAAATTTTATGAGTTGTCGCTGAGTACTTTGAGATTTAGAGTTATTTATTTATTATTTAATTTAAATAATGTAATGTAATACCTACATGTTTAAATAAAAACATTAACATAAGTACTTTTATTGCCAATTTTTCTACAGTGCAACATATATTTCTTAATAATGTCTTTAATAAATTATCTATTTTCGATAGATTTTTTATTAATTACATTATTAGGAATTAAAATTTAATTTTTAGAATAATTGAAGATGAATAAATATTTCCCGCCACCTCTCAGCTGTCAAATTTAGTTCTCTGACCTTTTCATAGATGACACTAAAACTTGTTATCACGGTTTATAAGGGAGATAACCAATCTTCTACTATATACACGTGACTCGAGCGTCCTTGGCGTGCTAAGAATCAGCTGATTTGTGTGCGCTTGTCATTTTGACAAGAACAATGTCACTTTGACAGGACCAATGTTTTGACTTATTTTAATTATGAACTGTTTAGAAGTTATTATTTTTAATTTCATGTGTTTTACTGCCTGAAAATTGTACATTAATAACATTTAGCAGTTCAAAATCAAAATAAGTCAAAACGTTGGTTTTGTCAAAGTGACACTGCGCACAGAAATAAGCTGATTCCAAGTACGTCAAGGATGCCCGAGTCACGTGTCTGCTCGCGCCCTATTCGCAATCGAAATTAACGATAGAGGCGCTGATTTTCGAAACAAGATGGAGGCCATGCGATGGGATTGACATATGACAGTTCTCATTGTTCACTGTGTTTCGTTGACTGTGTATACAAACTGTGTTTAAAAACTTATTTATATAAAGGCGATAAGTTTAAATATTTAATTACTACACTACTCGTTCAGCTGTCACTTATTCAATATGGCGCTTGTACGATTGCATTCCGTAGTACCGATTGGCGCCACTAGAGGGGAAATTTTATCTACGATTGCGAATTGACCATATTACTATCTCAATGCGCATGCTCATAATGCATCAATCATATGCTTGGAAGTACTGCGGAAATGAAACCAATGTTATCTTATGGGAAAAATAGTACTTTTAAAGCAAAATATTATTTTATGTAGACGTAAATTAACGATAATTTTTTTCTTGCAAGTTTCATTTCATGTTTAACTACTGGATTCTGCCCTTATAATATATAAATAATCAATAAAATAAACATTAAAATTTAAAAATTTTAAGCGCCTGTTTACTCTTCTCTCACTGACAGATAACCCCAAACTAATGTTTTGTTGTTGTGATTCTTTTGTAAAGTGCGAAATATTTTTTTTAATTATGCCTGTTTACTATTCTTGCTTTCCGGATTGTGATTTGAATCCATTAATTAAAAAGGAATATCTTTTCCCATTTTTCCTAAGAAAAATATAGAGAAAATAAGTTAGTATTGCCAACTTAATTGGAAAAATTAAAAAATAGTTTGTCACACTGGCACGCTTTTTTCATTTCATAAATCTGCCGGCAGAGGCGCTATAGTTAATAATATGGTCTATAGGGCGCGAGCACACACGTGACTCAAGCAACTTTAACAGGGCTGGACTGGCCCGGCGGGATACCGGGAATTTCCCAGTGGCCCGTGACGGCTCGTGGCCTGATGAACTTAAAAAATAAATTATAAAAATGTAAAGTTGAAAAAATAAGTAAATCGATACAAAAATAATATGAATTCTTGATTTTGAAATAATTCTCTACTACTCTTGAATGTGCGCCAATATTTATAGCTATTTTTCTTTTTGACAACCAATTGTTAAATTCGCAATACATACTTATTTTTTGTATTACCGACATCATACACATGAAATGATCATTTATATACGGATGTATTTTATTTAGATCCAAATAACTTTTATCAAATTATAAATAATATTTTCCCTGATACACCTTTTCATATAATAATTGATTTAATTAATACAAAAATGACAAAAATATAAAGACGGATGATATTCGGTCAATAGTTTTCGTGACTCGGTAAGCTTCGTCACGAAATACCTCATATGGCATAAAGCTTGTGTTTACACTGTTGTTGCATAAATAACTATTACATACGTTAGCATATTCAAATTTATTTTTAATCTACAAATTTATTGTCACATTATTATAAGTATCCTGCGAGCAATCATTTTCAAAATTAAAGTACCTACATTTTAAACAGATTCAGAAATTGTTTCTGTCAAAATAAATTAGAAGGATTCATAATTATGTTATGTGAGAAAGATATATTAAAGAATATCAAAAATGCATAAACGTTTTTAAAGAAAAAATCTGATGTGGCCAACACAATACCTCCCGCCATTTAATTTTTATTCATTTAAATAGATAGGTACTTACATATTTACTCATGTTGGAAACTATATTTAGTTCTTTTTCATATAACTAATGTTCAGTTTACTAATTTCTTTTCAAAACGTTACCACTATTAATTTGAAATGATTTGTATTTTGACAGTGACAGTTACAGACAGATATGAAGATCTGAACTATGTAACGAAGAAGTTTTGTTTTAATCGTAGGCTTCGGGATTTTAATTATATATTATTTTATAAATTTATTCATAAAAAATATATTAAAAGTATTAATACAAACCTATAGAAAATTCAATAATTTTTAATTTTCATAATATAAATTGCGAAAAAATAACATTTAAAGGTATTTTTCGAAGAAAATCTATTTTGAGCTTCAAATAAAGTGCCAATTCCGGTTATCTGATTTACACCAAAATCTAATGGCTGCTTTTCATATTAAAAGAAGGTAGCAATACAAGGTTTCATAATTTTCTGAATGATAATATTTGAGTTAGAGTGGAGGATCCATACACACAAACACACAAAAAGTAAATTATTAAACAAAATTATAATGATTAAAATAATATTTTAAAAATCGGTTCAAATGACTGGCCTGGCCCGACCCCATCCGGATTTCCCGGTACTAAATATGTTCCCAGTTCAGCCCTGAACTTTAAGTACTTGGAATCAGCTGATATATGTGCGTATGTCACTTTGACAAGACCAATGTTTTGATTTATTTTAAATTTGAAGTTTGAAGAAACGGGAATTGGAATAGCCTTATGAATCCAAAGTATGAATTTAAAGTTGACAATTATTTGAACATTTTTTTTTTATTTGTCGAATCGAACGTTTCGGAGATAAAATTGTTGGTGAACTCACATCTCGCTCCCTAATTAAGTACCTACGCTAATAGTGTAACCCCTAATGTACGTATTTTATTTTAGAACTTCTTTCGGGTCAAGTTGGACTTCAAACCGACATCAATGATCAAATTCCTACGACACCTGCAATCGGTGGAGATTTGAACCCAGGAATGTTTGACCAACCCGACGAATGTCCTGTAAATAATGAGCCTGGGCACTCCAGGAACTCTTCCAGTACGAGTCAGATGTCCAAAGCGTCTGGATACAGCAGTATCAATTCTCATTCACAGCATAGCCGGCAATCTAGTTCTGGAGATAGCGGACATATCAGGTAAGTGAAAGACGAAAAAATGGGAAAGAAAATATAATATAGTATTTATTATGAAATATTTATAACTACACAAAATTTGTAGTTATATCTAAAGTAGTCCAAAAATTATTTAGTATAATTATTTGTGTGCTATACAATTAGAAAATTCTTCTAGAAGCTGATAAATTGTCTTCCTTATAATTAACATAAAAATGTAATGAGTGTACATAAATCACCTCCTGGCATTTATCATTCAATCTCAAATTAACGTCATTTCTATTCTCTCCGTTCTATCTATTTATCTTCTTACGAGAATCATGTCTATTTCTCTTTCATAACAAGCAGTGAACTTATATTGTGCAGGTAATTGATCTGTCCTCTCTTCAGCATAGAAGCTATAAATTTCAAAAGATGTCTTGATTTTCGTCATTTAGCATTTTAAATATATATTTCTTCCTCTGCACGCAAGCAAAGCATGCTAAGTGAAATCACTTGCATTTTACTCAAACAACAAACAGTACACTGTAATTGAATACACATTCATTTTTTAAGGGTATAATATCTTGGATACACGAAACTCAAACATGAAAATAACATTTTATTTTTGCTTATTCATACTCTTTTCTTTTTTTATTACTAATTTATTTTGGTTGTAACATTCAGCATACAAAAGTTCACAAAGTCCTTCTCTACATATGAATTAAAAAAAAATACAAATTAATTATTAATATTTTATCACGGATTTTTACCCATTTGCGGGTAAGTCAATTTGCTTCTTGCTGATAAGGTAATGACAATATATTATGTTACTCAAAGATATATTTAACATTTAATGTGCACTCATAGTTATTAGGTTTGCTCACTGGCATTAAAATAGTTCCTACCTCACTGTTCGTTTTCTCAATAGTTTCTGTTAATCTTACGCTTCAAAAAAATACAGCTGCTCTCTGAGTATATTAAATGGCAGTACCGTCTCCGTAAAATACTCCGTATACGTATTGTATTATTTTTCGAGTTATCTAGTGTTGATTATTCATAAATTGATTTTGGTTTGATGTACAAACGGATTATTTGTACATATTTTATTGTTTTGGAATGTATTTGTAGACATAAAAAAAATTGCTAAGCATTTAGACGAGTGCACTCAAGGCTGAATCATAATTAGAATAAACAAAAACGGCAGGATAGCCAGTGGTAGAATGCTACCTCTGGACTTAAAGTTCGAGGGTTCGAATCCGGGTCAGGTCGGAAATTTATCGAGCAAATTTTCTCGACTGGCATTGATCGGTACCTTCTCCCGTTACTTTTCCAAGTTGGTATACAATTAACCACAAAGCAATGTGGCACTGGCTTGCGATTGTAGCAAGGGCTTGCACGGGCGGGCAACACACATGGCATCTAAGTAAGTAAAAAGTCGTAGCAATGTAAAAGTAAAATTAATAGGTGTTGAGTGTGTAAGCCACCCTAGGGATATAACCCATAGTGATTGTAATCCCGAAATACAATACAAAATCTAAAATAAACAATACGCATGCGTATTCATTGTAGCAGTAAAGGGAAAACGAACAGATTTATGTTGTCCAGTGACTTTTACAGCTTCATTTTGCAATATATCAGTTTCCGCAGTGTCATCAACTGCGATGCTTTGAAGTAAAAATTTTGATACCCAAACCAACAAACTTGTTGAAAATATATTAAATAAATCAGTTTTTTGCGATAAAATTTACAAATAAAAAAGTGTTGAAGTTTTTAATATTATTGTGTTAATTTTATTTAATTTGTATTTACATGGAACGGGAAACGAACATATGGCCCAGTTGCATAAAGCATTGTTAACTTTAATCACGTTGTTAACTTTGACAAGGCTTCTATTCCAATGTATTTTTGATACGTAAACTATTATTCACGAAAGATGACTATTCAAGGTCATATGTGAGCCGTCTGATATAATATTACTTGCAGATAACTTCATTGCATTTCGGATGCATAGGCGTGCAACATGAAATATTTATGGACACATTTTAACAGAAAAAATAAGAGTAAATTATTTGAAAATTATGTTTCTATCTAAATAATGTCTTTCTGAAAGATTTATGTTTTTCACTTATGTTTTTGCAAAATACAAAAACATAGACTTAACTTGTAAAACAAGGAATAATAATTTGATTTAAACGTCAACGCCACTGAGTAAATATTAACACAGAGGGCAGTGTAGTAGATAATTAGGTATCTGTAAATCTACGACATATGTCATTATTATTTATAGTGTGTTAGAAAGAAATGCCACTATTTACGTATATTTGTCACTCCACATAAATTAAATAGACATAGGTCAAATAATCTTTCTCTTTCTAATACAAAATGTTGCTAAGCTACTGCTATGAAGTGATGTGTATTATTTCTTCGAATAAATGACCTTGAATAGTCATCCTTCGTGAATAATAGTGTATGCATGGTTTCAATGTGCAGTTAAACACATGATCAGCTAACAACGTTTTATGCAACTGGCCCCAAGTATACTCTTTATTTTGTTATATTTTACGTAGTAAATCTGCGAGAAGTTGTTTGTTTGAGTAGAATACAATTGATTGTTTGAAACTGCACATGTGTATTTGGCGCCATCTGGTATATTCGGTGGTGCATGATGTGTCTAGGGCTGTGCGTGCATGCGTGACTGTGTCATCATCTGTTTATATAGGTTCCCGGCCCCGGGAAGACCAGTGTGGGCGCCAACCCTTGCCCCTTTAACTCCTTTCTCTCCCTTATCCCCTAGAATGATTCTTATGGACCCTGTTCGAAACAGATTCTGGTCCACCCCCACGCAAACTCCTCCTCCTACTCCCAATGATGAAGTCTTTACTACTCCCAAAGGCTCATTAATGGAATATATAGACTTTGAGAATCACATTAAAACCGTCAGAGATTTAAATGACTCTTCTGTTTACGGAACTCCTGTTTTACAAACTCAAATTAGTCAAATTAGTAATCACAGCAGCAATGTTAGTGAAATTTTCGGTACTCCTGATAGTACTTTGGACGATGACAATATTTTCGAAGTACGAAAAACGACCTCTAGCTCTAATTCCGAAACTCGAACTAGTAACATGAGTACAATTACAGAACATGTTCTGGTAGATTCGAATACATTTTTAGTAAAATCACAAACTACTCATTCAATTAGAAGTAGTTTCCGCGAAACTGCTATTCCCGTTGAAGGTGTTTTACGTTCCAAAAGCGATTATCAAATTCCAGAGAAACTTAAACCTCAAAAAGACGGATTTTTTAATCATATAGCTCAGAAATCAGATAGTCTGTTCCAAAATATCGGATTTTTAACTCCTTTGACTAAAAGACGTACCCAAAGTACCAATAGTTCAAAATCTGATATTGGAAAACAGTCCACTCCAAATAAAACTAGTCCTACTGAAAGTATTTTTAAACTTCCTGGTTCTCCTATCCTCAGAAATCATCCTGTCACCCACAACAATGGGCAACGTGCTATTTCTCTGAACTCGTTGAGATCTAGCCTTCCAGGGAATGATCAAAACCATCAGGCCTATAACCAACAAGCCAGGTTCGTAGTTGACACTTCATGGTTAACTTGTAATTGGTGTGATGTACTGTTATTAACCGCATGTGCTTGTGACTGCTTTAATCCATTTTGTTTGGTTTGTCTAACGTTGTAGGGTAAATGCTTTGATGACTTTTCAGAAAAGGCATTGGGCATCATGTAAAAGTACGTATTTTGTAAATATAAATCTTGTTAATTATTCACTGACCATATTAATCTTTAATATTTGATTGCAAAAGGAGTACCTATCTTTTACATATTGCCAAATAGATCTATTTTATCATGAACATACAAATTCAACTAAAAATTTATTCATAAATTTTTTAAAAAAAATTGAACTTGTATCGATATTATACAGATCTAAAAATGAATATTATAATTTTTTCTTAAAAATTTACAATACATTTGATTGGAAGTAATTTATTATAATTTGTTTCGTAAATAAAATTCTAGTTCAATTTGTAAATGATCTATCTTTGTACAATATGTAAATGTTTGAATGTCATTTTAATTAGAATCTTCTTAAATTTTTGTTTTTGACTAATGTTTCCAGTGTTTAAATGAATGACTAACTTATGTCTGTTGTGGCGTCTGGATGTGCACTGTGGCTGTTGGTTTTAGGGGTTTGCCCCACCGAAAGCTGCTGGACGGCTCCGGGGGTGCCAAACTAGCCCCCGTGGCCACCAGCCCCGAGGACTCCGCTCCCACCACGTCCCCCGATATCACTCAGTGCTCGGTCTTGCGTCGCCCCAGCGCTACACCGTTAGTTTACTCCTCTGTCTTTGTCTAACGTCTTGTGTTTACGCCTCGTCTTGTGTTCCTTATTGTTTAATACAGTTTTATGCTTTGTCTTCAAGTTTATCATCCAATAGTTTTGTCTTCTTTTCTTTCATTCTTTGCGAAGAATTTTCAAGCCATTGTACATATAACAGTTTATTTTAAAAGTATAAAAAAATGTTTCTACTAGTAATGGTAATGGTTTTAAAATTCTTTCAATTAAATTAAAATTAAAGCATGTCCTTTCTTTCAATATCTTTTAATCTTTTATTTTATTTTTATTTTTTTTTTATTTTTTTGTAATGTTCATTGTCATAATCAGATTTCATCGCTTAGTTTTTAAGTAATTTTTATGTATTTAATTTTGACTCGACTAGAGCATTATGAAGAAGTTTATTAATTTCATATTTATGTATTTGTGTTAAAGAAATCCAAGTTCAGGCAGCTTAGCATTAAGTGAAACTGGATCATTAGATAGGGCGAAGGCAGCTTTGGAGAGAAGGAAAAAAGCTCAAGCACAAGAAACTGATGTTGGACAAGTGTCTGGAAGAGTAGAAGTTACGCGAGTTAATCCAGACAACCTCATAGCAGAGTTGTTGAAGAACACAAATCTTGAACAGCCAGATGAAGCTGCGGAAAGTACGTCTGATATAAATATGAACTAAAATACTTTTTTTATTATATTTTCCTCATATAGATTTAAAAATAAATTCATTAATTCGTATAGATAAAAAGCGTTTCCTGCGTCAAACGAATAGATAATTTTTATATTTATAATTTCTATGAGGAAATTATAAATCTGATAAGATTGCATAGGAAATCGCATTTAACAGTGTTGAAAACTGTAGTATTGAATTTTTTCAGACTCAGGACTGCAACTATTTATAGCGAAAGACGGTACAGCGGCATTGGGCAACCATGAAGTCAAGTCGCAGATGTCAACTGGAGTGCAGCTTTTCAAGCAAGTCGTGATGGACGACAACAGGTAACCAACGAGCTGCCCACATCACGCAACGCACACAAAGTTCCCTGTAATACTGAGAACGATTATATAAGTTTCGATTAAGTGATATGTAATTTGTACAAGTTTATTTCTAGCAGTGTAAATAGTACGTCGTTTTATTTCGATAAGAACGTGTACATTTTATATTTGGATATGGTTTCTTGTCGATTTTGAAAATTTTGCTATTACAAATTTTTAGGTTTCATGCCGATCATCCTAATAGTCAGCCATATTTATATGCATAACTTGTATTTTGTGCGAATGTTTTTAACCAGTAATTAAATTGTGTTGCCAATGTTTATGATAATTATATTGAGTAATATGTATATTTAATTTATTAATTGTTGGCAACTGTCCGACAGGCTGGTGACAATATTTTATGTATTAATTTACGTAGTATTCTACAGTGATTCCATGTATTTATTATTATGTAATACAATTCTTTTTTATTTCCGTTAAATACTTCCACTGAATATTGTTAATTGTTTATTGTATCTCTACTTATGTATTTCTTCGCTTCTAGGATTTCTTTACAATTGAAAAGTTATTAAAACATACATTATTTATTAATTTATAAAATAAAATTCATTCCTTGTTTTCAAACAACCTGAAAGTGTTATTTTTACCTCCCCTTTAAGGGCGCGAGCAGACACCTGACTCGAGCGTCCTTGACGTGCTAGGAATCAGCTGATTTGTGTGCGCTTGTCATTGTGACAAGAACAATGTCACTTCGACAAGACCAATGTTTTGACTTATTTTAATTTTGAACTGTTGAGAAGTTATTTTTAATTTCATGCCGTTTACTGCTTGAAAATCGTACATTAATAACATTTAGCAGTTCAAAATCAAAATAAGTCAAAACATTGGTCTTGTCAAAACGACATGCGCATGCGCACACAAATCAGCTGATTCCAAGTACGTCAAGGACGCCCCGAGTCACGTGTCTGCTCGCGCCCTGTACGACGCGAGCAAACATATGTTTATTATGATAGTTAGAGAAAAAATGTTTTAACAAAAATTTTACCGTTTTTTAAGTAGAATAAAATGGCGTAATTAGATTTTTTCAAAACTTAATAATTCTCGAAATATAACAAACTTTTGATTTTTAAAATGGGAACCTATGTTGGAAATAGTCTCATATTTTACTTATTTTATAAGCTTTTCAATGATATATAACAAGTCTACATTCTTTTGTTAAACATTAATAAAAGACGAATTATTAATTTATTGGAAATTATTAAAAAACAAATGAAAAAATCTATTCCAGATCATCATTCGCATATTTCTAATAGTAATTGTTTCAGTTTTACTCATTTTTTCTATTTATTTACTTCAAAAGCATATTAAACCATTATTTTCGGTTCGTGTCAAAGCCAACTGTAGCGTCGATAAATAGTAATTTAACTAACCCGAAAATAATTGGTTAAGAATAATTTTGAGAATAAAATTAATAGATATTGAATCAAAATAAACAAATGATGATTTGTAATATATTTTTTCATATGTGTCTTAATAATTTCGAATATTTTCACCTCAATAAATTAATAATTCGTCTTTTATTAATGTTTAAAACAAAAGAATGTAGACTTGTTATACATCATTCAAAAGCTTACAAAATAAGAAAAAAACGAGACTATTTTCAACATATGTTCCCATTTGAAAAATCATAAGTTTATATTATATCTTGAGAATTATTAAGTTTTAAAAAAATCTAATCACGCCATTTTATTCTGTTTTAAAAACGGTAAAAATTTTATAAAAACATTTTTTCTCTAACTATCATAATAAATAAGATATGATATATTTTCAAAATCAGCGAAAAACGAGTTTTTGCCTGTAGCTCAGAAACAAAAGAAGATCGAAATTTTCTGTGGTGACTATTAAACTTTTCTCGAAAAGTTGACCCTGCAATGTGCAAACGGTTTCGCTTTATCATTAATATTACCCGAGATACCTTAAAAAAACATCAAAAATGAGACATTCTGTAAATGTATGTGTGTGTGGGGATCCTCCACTCTAACTCAAATACTATCATTCAAAAAATTTTGAAATCTTGTATTTCGAACTTTTTCTGTATTGGAAAGAGCCCATAAGATTTTGGTGAAAATCGGATAACCGGAAATGGCACTTTACTAGAAGCTCAAAATAGTTTTTCTTCGAAAAATACCTGTAAGTGTTATTTTTTCGACAATAATGTTATTATAAAAATTAAAGATTATTAAATTTTCTATAGATTTGCATTAATACTTTTTCTATAAATTTATAAAATTAGCTATAATTTAAATCCCAGAGCCTACGCTATAAACAAACAAAACGCAGTTATTCAAATGTATCATGTATGTAACTGACAGATAAATGTCACTATCAAAGAACTAATCATTTCAAAATAATAGTAGTAACGGTTTAAAAAGGAAAAAGTAAATAGAATAGAAAAGGAATTCAATACAGTTTCCAGCATAAGTAAATATGTAGGTATGTATTTAGATTAATAAAAATTAACGATTCACAAAAATATTTAAGCTAATCTTCATTTTTGGATTAGTGAATTCTATTCTATCCCGATATTTAAAATTTAATCTTCATTTTATTATAGCTCCGGTGGCTCAATGGTTAGAGCAACGCCTCATGTCATAAGTGCCCTCGGGGTTCTGGGTTCGAATCCCACTAAGGTATGGATGTGTGTGAATGTGAACCCACTCTGTAATTGGGATTTAATCCTGTTGAGAGGTTTAAAAAAAGGTAGTTACTTGGATTAGATTAGACTATATTTTAAGAAATAAACTGTTAATATTAGAGCAAAATTCGGTAATCCAAAAAACTTAATCTTTTTTGTGACTCGGGCTGTAAATGGCGGGAGGTATTGTGTTCACCACACTAGATTTTTTTGTCAGTTATGTTGGTTGCGCTTCCTGCTAAACGTGTTTGCAGTGCTCTATAGGCAATGTGCACATTTTGAGCGTCAGCGCCTCTAACGGCTACATTGGTATTTTTGATTACCGAATCAATTTTGACATTTCGAGAAAGTGATACAATTTACAATTTTATTTTAAGTTGTTGCTATTGTATATAAATATTATTCATCATAGTATATTGAAATGAATAAAGAAAATATTTAAAATGACATATATGTGATGTGACTATTTCAAAAAAGTCATAATACCAGCGAAGATACTGTAGAAGAAAATATAATTTTTTTCATAATATATGTAATTTCTGTAAACCATTCTATCATATTTAAATTTATATTATAACTTATAATATTAGTTAAATGTTACAAGATGCACAATACATGGAAATTGAGATTAAAATGTTGGAAAACTTGAATGATTGGAAAGAAGAATGTTTCTACATATCACAACAGTGGATGATGTTAGCATCTTTCTTTTATATTCGCAATAAATGAAGAAGATTCTTCATTGAAAATATACCAGGCTCTAAGTGGAATCAGTTGCACAAGCTCGGAAAAGAAAATACTCGAAAAATACGAACCATGTGAATTTCTATCTTTAACATTATCACTACATATACAAAATCTATCATAAATAGACGAATTATGTCAAAAAATAGACTTCTATTTCATACAACTGCAAGTATTATATAATTTTAAGGTAATTTTCTGCTTCTTGTATTATATTTTGTTCAAATATTAACTTAAACACATTTTTATATAATTCATTATTGCAATCAAACGACCATAGTTGGAATTTTATTTATACGATAAGAATCTTTTACAATGGGAAAATATGTATACCTAAAAGAATTTTTCATGTTGGTAGAAGATATCTGTTGAAAAGTTATTTTCTTAAGCATCTATTCCTCATATAATCTTATAGGAAATTTATAAAATTTGATACTTCAATTGGTAATTTTGTAAGAATTGTTCCCCCATTGCATCACATAATATTTGACATCCTATCATTCGCAATTATTGCAAATATTTTATAAAATAGAAATTGCAAAATTATTCTGACATAAAACATAACCTTGCTATGTTCAATGAGTAACCATTTTGTCATTTTTGTCCGCTGTCGGCGCTGAATACTTTTAGTTATTATTTAAAAATTTTCAGGCAGTCCACTACCATACAGGATATTAAAAAACCAAGAAATAATAAACTACGTTAATTCCTGCATGCATTCTTTGAATTTCTTTTTTCTCGTTTTAGATTTCCCTCCTAAACCAATGGACCTTTTCAATTTAAAGAGATAGAAGATATGTGCAAGGGGGATCTGCGCATAGTAAGAACAATTGAAATCTATGACGTTTGTTTCTAAAAAATTTACACGTAAAATGTGAGAAAAATCTTTGACAAGTTTAAAAAACATCCCGAAACAAGTGACAAAAGCTTTTATTGGAGCTAAAATGTCTAATGATGTAAATTTTCACCGAGAATAGATGTATTTTTATCACTGCGTTATTTTTGACGTTTCGTTTGACAGCCCAACTGGCAGTTGTTCACGCCATTTTCGTACTATTTGTAGCGATAGAAAGAGATAGCCGTTAAATTGAAAAGGTCCATTGGAATCTTCCTAGTGAGTAAGGTTCTCAGCCAATAATTTTACACTTTACGTGTGGTGTGTATCGAAACGCGGAACGTAGGGGTTTAACATAGGATATTTAAAATGTGCGACTCTCCTGTATATTTTGGAGTAAAAAGTACAAGAATAAAAAGTTCTGTAGCACTAGATATTTAGATAATAAAATTTAACATTTTCGTTGAAAATCAGAAAGATATAGAAATAAAAAAACAAAATATCAATTTAAGATCTATATACTCGATAATGTAAAGCTGAATTATAATAGCATATTCTGTAACTAGTATGGAATAGATAATTTCCGCGCGAGCGAAAAGTTTTCGCGAGTGGCGGAAATACTATTCCATACGAGTTTTAGACTATACTTTCTCTAACACTATTTAAAAAATATATGTTGCTCATCACTTTACATTTTTGCAAAAAATAATAAAATATTATTGGTATGTTATAAAAGCAATAATTTTTATTTAACTTACCATGTAAAACCTTCAAAATGCGTAAAACAAGGCGTACAATTAGATTTTGTAATCATTTCTTTTATAATTTGACAGTTAAGGCATTTGAGGTAACAAAATCAAAGAAACAAAGCGCCAAGCAAAGCCGGCTTGATTTTGAAAACAATTGCGTTTTCCCATGATGTATTTTAAATGGGTGAATTGAAAAACTAGTGGTCTGTGACTGCCTATTACGCAATATTCGGGCCTATTCTGTAAGTCGGTCGATAATTTTTAACGACTGGTTATAATTTTTAACCAATCAAGTATGTTGATATATAACAAAAAATGGATTTTTAGTTGTCAAATCAATATCTATTGGATAAAATTTTTAACCAGTCGTTAAAAATTAACGACTGAGTTACAGAATAGGCCCGATTATTCCGTAACAGTATGACATATTGTCCTCATTCTGTAACAGTTCTTAGTTACAGAATGCATGAATTCCATAGCAGTGTTAGAGAATATTATATTTTCTATAACTAGTATGGAATAGAGAATTTCCGCGCGAACGAAAAGTTTGTAGCCCGAGCCGTAGACGAGGCCTACGGTTTCGCGAGTGGCGGAAATATACTATTCCATATGAGTTTTAGACTATACTTTCTCTAACACTATTTTAAAAAATATATTTTGCTCATCACTTGACAATTTGCAAAAAATAATAAAATTTTATTGGTATGTTATAAAATAACAGCAATAATATATATTTAACTTCTCATGTAAAAGCTTCAAAACGCGTAAAACAAGGCGTATAATAATATTTTGTAATCATTTCTTTTATAATTTGACAGTTAAGGCAGTTGAAGTGACAAAATAACAGAAACAAAGCGCCAAGCAAAGCTGTCTTGATTTTGAAAACAATTGCGTTTCCCATATGTATTTTATATGGGTGAATTGAAAAACTAGTGGCCTGTGACTGCATATCACGGAATATTATTCCGTAACAGTATGACAGAATGTCCTCATTCTGTAACAGTTTTCAGTTATAGAATGTATGAATTCCATAGTAGTGTTAGAGAAAAATATATTTACAATGATTACAACAATTAAGATCAATAATACTGAACTGAACTGTCAAAATGAGATTTTGTTTTGTTTTTATTTCCATGGCTATCTGATTTATTACGAATATGTCATATTTCATTTTCTAAAAATTTAGTACTACAGATATTCTATTGCATTAAATGAAGACTTTTTAAAAGTAAAAAATTAATTCTAAACAAGTTTTTATTCTTGTAGGTACTTTTGCTCTGAATTATACAAGAAAGTCAATTTCCGCACATTTTAAAAATCCTATGTTAAATTCCTATGTTCCGCGTTTTGTGCACACGCTGCACCTACAATAAATAAAGGTATGTTGTATAAATTTCTTGTTCTATATTTTGAATTATCTGTACTTGTAAAGTTAGTAAAAGAGCAAAAATAAAATTGTGAAGTGATAAGTGCGCCCTAAAAATCATTTAATTTTAAGCTTTTTAAGGTCGCTCGAAGTTGAAGCAGTTGAGGTGATTCGTGATTTGAAAGTGAAAGTGTAGTGTAGTGATATTCCTTTGTGTACGTTGTTACGTTATTTGGGAACATTTTACGCTGCTACAGTTGGTGGCCATGTTGCACAGATTAGTAGTGATGGCAGTTTGGCACTTCATACGTCTGATAAATAAGACTGCCCCAATTCATAAGTTTTTTCGTATATGACGTTATTTAATTATTTTTTTACGTAGATAAGTATTTTAGCAATAGCCAGACGTCATAGAATTACCTAATCTGTGGCAGGCCTGTGTACTTCATCAAACACCATGTAGCTTAGCTTTAACGTAAACCGTTCAGTGTTTATTTACATCAAATTGACAGAAATTTTAAATATACAATGTTCGTACCGTCCTGTATTTTACGGTTTGAAGAAACCAGTGATTGTGAAGATTGTATTTTTGTAATTGGAGAAAGATAATTTTAACCATGGCTTCTGCAATTTTGAGTAACAGTGAAGATCTTTGGCGAGAGTGTGCAGATTGGCTAACTCGATGTGATGTGCTTCGCAAGGACCATCGAGCAAATTCTCTAGGAGCTGGCATCGTAGATTTAGCGAATATACTGAGAGATGGAGTCCTGATTTGCAATTTGCTTCATGTTCTGGACAATGGATGCATTGATTTCAAAGATGTTAATCAAAAACCTCAAATGGCTCAGGTAAGATACAAATTGTATGTTTATTTAATATTTGTAACGTTATTTTGCTTATAGTTCCTCTGTTTACGGAATATAGAAATATTTCTTCAAACATGTAAAGATTTATTCGGAATAAAGGAATCTGATCTCTTTGAGCCAGTGATGTTATTTGATTTAACAAACTTTCATCGAGTATTAGTAACATTATCAAAGTTATCAAATTGCCCAAAATCGCTGAAGAAAGTAAAACCGTGAGTACTTTTTATTTCCTTCCTTGTTGACAAAATTATCTTTACACTTTTAATTTTAGTGGATTTTCCGCTCATAAAAATGGAAGTAAAGAAGATATTTATCAAAGTTTACAAACTATGTAAGTGTCTATTTTAACATGTTACTATTAGAAACCAATTTAAATGTCGCTATAATAGTTATTAATGACAATTGATTAGTAACGCGTCACTGTAAAATACTTTTACTATGTAGGCTAATCCTGTGACGCAGGCAACCTTTCAGTCATGCATGATTATTATATAAAATCATATCATTCGATTCTGCAATTTAATTACAACTTTTATGTTAATAAACATTGTAATTATTGTTTATCAGGTCACTTTGAGTTGGTATAAGTTATAAAATTAACAAAAATTAACGATAATTTTTGTTTGGTACGATTTTTTTTTAAGTTTATAACAGCCTACATCAAAGAATTGAAGCTAGTTAATTGAATTAGCTAATATACGTTTCCGCCCGTATTATGTCACTGTTTACTTAATTTTTTCAAGAAAGTATTGTATTCCATTGCCACCCATTTTGTTTTTTCTTTTAAGTTACAAACTAGAATTTCTATTTACATATTTAAGTCATATTTCAAACGCCTACGCAAAACAAAATACGATATACCATTTTAAAATTATCTTTAAAATTTGAACTCTTATTTAGTAAAATGATATTTTTTGAAAACGCTACGTATGGCTAGCACCCAGTCCTCCGCAAGTCCGGAGTGCAGCTGGGTGAAGTTCAGCATCCGATGTCCTCAGCTCGAGGAACACGACGAGGAGGTGTATGAAGACCTATGCTACGTCACATTTTCTCCTCGATCCCTTTCAGAGGTTAGCCTTGCCCCCGATCAATTCAAGTTTTGTTGCAGTGCACCTCACAGCTCGATCGTTGCTTGTTAAACGCGCCAAATAAATAGATTTTATTCAAGTTTACACTTTTCTGTTAGGACACGCTGGAGTTCAGTCATATTTATTTTAATAAAATTATTATGCCTTCCACAAAGAATTTTCTGATAATATAAAAATGGTTTCTTACAAGATTCTTATATTTAATCCATTTAGCTAGATAATTTTAATTTCTATACGGTGCCTAAATTACGTGAGCTACTTGTGCGATTTAAAAAAATGAAATAATTTTCAAGTTGACATTGGTGGAATTCAGAACCAAATAACGCACTTAGCCACGCGAATCTTACACTTTCGAAATTTAATAATTGTTGGTTTTGCTGTTTGAAACAAATGAACATAAATAAGTTACACATCGTTAGGAATCTAAAAAAATCTCTTTTCAATATTGAACCTTTCCAATATGACGACATATAAACATTAAAAAATTGACATCAGAACTCGAAATCCAACAGTGGTAAGAAAAATTGAGCATCGCCATTCGAAAGAATATAAAAAATGGATCTAAAGCGGTGTAAACAAAAAACCAGTATTAATTCGCTCTTGGAACTTTGAAGTTATTCGCAAAAATAGAAAACTGCAAAATTTACATTTTATCTATATTTAGTGACCAATGAATTTTTTCAAATAACATACACCACCAAAAATTAAAATGGTCCCCTAATTGGTCCGGGATTATTCCGGTTAAAAATATTTTTATTTAATAATTTAATAGCCTCGCAATTTTTGTCCTCGCAATGTGGATCTCAGTATATAGACAACTGCAATATTTAAATAAAGTGCATTCGAGCGAAAAATACAATTTCTAGTTCAGACAGAATTTTGTTTCTGTGTAGTATATTTTTAATACAAAATATTTTCTTCGACAATTTCTGTTTATTTTCAAACTTATTACTGTACCGGTTTAGAATTTAAAAATTAAGGTAAGTCCATTAATTTTGCTTTTAACCGACTTCTTATGTCTTATATAGGGATCGACCGATATGATTTTTTGTGGCCGATACCGATATCGGCCGATACCGATATACTCATATCCGATATCGGCCGATACCGATATATCGGCCATAAAATTTTGTCGTAAATTTTTTGCTGTATAAATGAGGTAAAAGTGATTTATAATGGTATACTGTTACCGTTACACGCATTAACCATAAATAAATCACAAAAAATTAGAAAATGCAAAAAAAGACATTTTTTTAATTCACAAGGTAGAAGCTTTATTTCTACGCCGTCGGAGTAGAAATAGCTAATTTCTACGCCGCCGGAGAAGAAATAGCTAATTTCTACGCCGGCGGCTTAGAAATAAAATAAATAAATATCCATAGAAACTACATAGAATTAGCGAATAAAAAGAAAAGTAGTGCGTTTGAACAAAAAATTCAATGTGTCATTCGGAATAAAAGTGTCTTTGTGTGCCTCGCATGCAAACTTCCATGATCGCCACACAAAGTATCACTTTTACTCCTAATAACACAATATACTATTTTCAATAATATATTTAGCACCACCGCCAAATAGTGTTGCTAGTGAACAGCTATTTTCTTCAGCTGGAAATGTTTATGAAAGCGCAATAATTTTGTTACATTACAACTTGCCAAAACTTAACTTTAAATATTAATTTGTTTAACTAAGTGTATAACTTTACTCCTACATTTTTAATGACTTTTTTGCTAAATTTTGAATAAGAATAAACTTGATTTGTTTTTTATTTAGTATTTCTGTTTTAATTTCCTTTAAAAAATCCTTAGCAACTGAAATATTAAGCAATTTATATTTTTTTAGGCCGATACCGATATAGGCCGATATCGTGGTTTACATATCGGCCGATACCGATATCGGCCAAGAAGACCGATATGGCCGATATACCGATATCGGTATCAGTCGATCCCTAGTCTTATAGTTGTCGAGATTTCCATGCGGGGCGCATTTTTTAAACATTGTATATATGTAATTATTTTTATTGATACACCGTTTATCAGTCTTCCGATATTGAAATAAATACATATATCAAATATGCAATTAAATTATCTTAATTGTTACTCTATGTAATAATTATGGAATCCATAATATAGTTTTTACATTAATAAATATTGTTTTTTTTGCGTAATTTTTGTGGAAGGCATATAAACTCGTTTGTAAATTAGCTGTAGTTAGTAGCATGGAGTGTGCTGCTTGTCGCTGTTGTTTGATCGGCATGCGCGTGCGTTATGTTGTGTTAGAGATACGCCCGTTCATCAGCCTATGTGGCAGGATGACAACGAGCCCGCCGATTACGGAAGCTACTACAGCCACATCCGCAACGAGGAGATCTACCAGGACTTGTGCATTCGAGAGGTAACAACAACTAATCTCTAACAACATTCTCCCCTGCATAAGTATATTCAAACGTAACTTTCAGTAGATTACTTGCTTACAATAATGTCTTAATAGTTATTTTTCTACAAACACTATTAAAAATTGAATTTTTCTATTTTGGTTCTTTAATATGTACTTTATGAAACCCATTTGGATGTCATAAAGTACTTCTTTATGGCATCCAAATGAGTTTCATAAAGTACATATTAAACAACCGAAATTGAAATTCCTGGATATGAAATAACGTAATTTTTTGAAAAAATGACCAAAATAGAAAAAATAATGTAAAATATACGTTTCATAAGACATTTAAGCGCACTTGTCACCTTAGAAAACTCGCGGCAAGCCGCTCGTTACTAAGAATGACGCGTGCGCTGAAATCATGTCTTATGAAACTTGTATCTTAATGTACTATTTTAACACGGCATACTTCAATTAAAAATGCGATATTTTAATTCTAGTGTTATAAGTAAATTACCTTGGCAATGACGAATGGAACAACAAATCGACATGTTTGACATGTCAATTTTTTTTTACAAATACAAATTTAAATGAAATAAATGTGTATGATATACGTGTTAAAAGTGATTTTATTTTGTTCGAAGTTTTGGATCACTCCGCTTCGCGTCGTGTTACAAACTTTTTTCTCACAAAATGTCACTTTTAACACTTATATCATAAATAACTATTTTCTACAAATCTACTATGACACCATGTGTTAAAAAGTGACAAGACCATTGTAACTTTTAACACTAGTGTTAAAAGCGATTTAGTTACCTTTACATTTTTGACATATGCCAAACAATTGTTAGAAATACAAATTTAAATGAAAAAATAGTATTTGTAGAAAAAATAGTGTATGATATACGGGTTAAATGTGGAATTTAATTTATTCGAAGGTTTGGAGTACTCCGCTTCGCGTCGTGTTCCAAACTTCCTTCTCACAAAATGTCACTTTTAACACTTATATCATAAAATCATTTTTTAATGATGTAAATGCATTAACTTGTATATATAGGTGTTCATTTTTAGGTGGCTACCATTGCGATTTCGAGAACTATAAGAGATACGAAGTTGGTTAAATTAGCAAACAATCTCTATATTACTTGGGTCTTACAAAGATAAACTGAAAACAAATTCAACCAGTGGTTCTCAAAATATGGATGCCAACTTTTTCATTTTAAATGGAAACATATACTTTTTATTTGCTCATTCAGTAGAGCCCTTTATTCTGAATTCAACGATATATAATTTTCATAACCTTACATAACAAAAACTTTGAGAAAAAAATTCATAAAGTTTTGAATTAATTCCCCCAAAAGAGTACCACGACTGAAAAAAGTGAGTATATTTTCGTCACTTTTCGTCGTGTGTGAATTGAACCATTTTTATTAAAAATGATATATAGCAAAGACAAAATATTCACTTTTTTCAATCATGGCACTTTTCTTAATATATTTTGAGGGAATTAATTCAAAACTTTATTAGTTTTTTTCGAAAATTTTCTTATGTATGAAAATTGTATATCGTTGGATTCAGAATAAAAAGCTCTATTGAATGAGCAAATAAAATGTATATGTTCCTATTTTAAATAAAGTTGGTATCCATATTTTGAGAACCACTGGTTGAATTTTATTTCAGTTCATCATTGAAATACCCATGTAAAATAGAGATTCTTTGCTAATTAAAAACAACTTCGTATCTCTTATAGTTCTCGAGATCGCAATGTTAGCCACTTAAAAATGAATACCCTGTATAGGTGTGAAAAATAAGTACTACATTTCACATCTTTACTCTTCAAAAACAGTACAAGATACAAAAAATTCATTATAACACAAGAAAGGATATTATCTTTGTTTTTTTTTTCAAATAGCGGTGATTTCCCGGCGATTAGAGTCCTAATTTTAAGGTCAGTGTATGTACATCTATTATTCCAGATATCCTCACAAGAATAAATAACAGGGTGTAAGGTTAGGCCGGGTTAGGTAAACACGCTGAATCAGATATCACAGCGAAGGGAAATATCTTCCCCGGGAACATTTCCCGCAAAACTTTCACGGATTCGTGAATCTCCGCACCGTATCAGCTATTGTTCCAGTCTGCTGAAACCAGGTACCCGACTGTAAACTACAGTGGATAGTCTAACAAGGACCTCGGACAATGACCAATTAATTGATTTTCGGAAAAGAAGATTTCTCTACACATTGATATCAGTGTCCAGCGCGTTTGTCTAACTGCACACCCTAAATTTTTTTCTCGTGGGGCTATCTGAAATCAAAAGTGTACGAAGACCGACCTCAAAACCTCAAGGTCACTATACGTTGGGAAATCGCTACTATTTCCCCAGAAATAACCGGATGTGTCATGCAAGCAGTCAGGAAAGAGTCTCAAAGAGTTTATCGCAAATTACCGCCGTTTTGAAGTTTTTTAAAACACTGGAAAAAATCATTATTTATGCATCAAGGCACTGAAGTTCTATTTTTTAAAATAAATGTAATTTATTTGAATATTTTTTATAGTATAAAAATTAATAATATATATATATATATACAGGGTGGGGCAGAAAAACCTATCCGATTTCAAATCCCTTTTTCCCAGAAGAGGGAGCAGGTAGAGTAGTGGGGTAAAAACCGTTAGAAAGCCGGTTTTATGCCATTTGTCAGTAGTCAACATGCCTTGGTCTGGTGAACATCGTGCTTTTGTTATTGAGCGGTTTATCGAATGCGGCGGTTCGATAATTGCTACACAACGTGCTTTTCGAATTCATTTCGGACTCGGGCGTCATGATCCTGTTCCACATCACGCTACGATTAAAGTGTGGGTGTCAAATTTTAGACAGACGAGTTCAGCATTGAAAAAGAAGTCGCCTGGACGTCCCAGGACAGCAACAGGACCTGAAAACGTGGCCAATGTGAGAGCCGCGATTGAACGTTCCCCGCGTCGTTCGGCGCGAAAACATTCGCTCGCTTTGGCGATTTCCAACCGCAGTATTCGGCGCATTTTGCACCGGGACCTCAAAATGCATCCCTACAAAATGGTTGTTGCACAGGAATTAAGTGAAAGGGATTTTGAAACCCGTACGAACCTGTGTCGCGATCTCCGAGAACTCCCAAACGACGATGTTGTGCTCTTCACGGACGAAGCCCATTTTCACCTTTGTGGTGCCGTTAACAGGCAGAATTTTCGATATTGGAGTGACGAAAATCCTCGAGAAATCCATCAGGAACCCCTCCATAGCCCAAAAGTGACTGTGTGGTGTGCTCTTTCCCGCCTAGGCGTCTGGGGGCCTTACTTTTTTGAAGAAAATGGGCAAACCGTAACGGTCAACAGCGAGCGCTATTGTTTCATGCTGGAAAATTTTCTTAGACCCAAAATGGAAGAAAATGGCGTGGAAAATGTGTGGTTTCAACAGGATGGTGCAACCGCCCACACATCGCGACGATCAATGGACATTCTCAGGGAACTGTTTCCCGGTCGCCTCATTTCCCTGAGAGGTGATCTTGGCTGGCCGCCGCGCTCACCGGATCTCACTCCATGTGACTTCTTCCTTTGGGGTTACCTCAAATCGAAGGTTTACCAGCATCGACCAAGGACCCTTCTTGCTTTACGAAGGGAAATTGCTCGGGCAATTGAAGAAATTCCTGTGGAAATGACGGTGAAAGTCATGGAAAGCTACCGCGAGCGCCTAAATCAGTGTATCCGCTCCCAAGGACGACATTTGAGTGATGTGCTTTTCAAAACTTAAATTTAAAAATGGCATAAAATTTGCGATATGTTAATAAAAAATTTTTTTGACAAGTTGAGTGGTTTTAATTTTATAACGTTTTGAAATCGGATAGGTTTTTCTGCCCCACCCTGTATATATATATATATATATATATATATATATATATATATATATATATATATATATATATATATATCACGAATGCGGAATTTATTTATCGAGGCGCGTAGGGCCAAAGAAAAAACCATATGAGGGATAAAAAGGAACTTAAATGCCAAGGTGCTCAAACTTGTTCATCGGAATTATTTAGTTTGTACTTCTTGTACATATTTTTTGTCATTACGTACAAATTTACTATTGTACACCTGCCCAAATTATGTGAGGAATAATTATCATAAGGTTGGCAACACTGCATTTACATGAAATCGTATAATAATGGATTACTTTAGTGCCGCTTTCTGTACTTTTAATGACGATTTTTGCGTTTAGTGGCGATTTCAAATAAAACTATTTTATATACAATATTTTTTTGTATCTTTTTCTGATGTTGTACAATGAAAGTATGAAATGTGGTATTTCACGCTGTAGTAGGGTAAATAGAACAAAAGTTTCATAAAAAATATTATTGTAGGCAGGCGAAATAGAAATTCAAATTATAGAGTTAGAATAATTACAGCATTCATTACTATAACAGTTAATAGTTCAATAGAATTTGTGAAGTCGCCTATACTTCACCATTGCTGTTAGGTGTTACAGCCTAGACATATGTTATAGTCAAATAAATGTGAATGTATGTGTTAATGTAAAGCATTAAAATGTTTAATGTTGAAAACTGCACCTTGTTCTTTTGCATGATATTGAAACAGTATAATTATTTTCATGTATGAATACATTCTTATTATAGTCAAGTGCCAGCCCTCCAGTAGAAAAGCGAGACCACGTAATAAAAGAATTGTTAGACACCGAAAAGAATTATGTGGACGTGTTATCAAACTTAAAACAATATTTTAAGAAGCCTCTTATTAACTTAATAAGTCCGGAAAATTTAAATATTATCTTTAAAGAAATTCCGGTATGAGTATGCTAACTATTCTTAAAACATATGTTTTTAACATGTTATAATTTTCAGGAATTATACGAAATTCATTCAGGGTTTCACAAAGATTTAAAACAATTTTACAAACATGGTAGACCCGAATTAAGTGCTATATTTTTAAATTGGAGAGAAAAATTTTTGATATATGGAAGTTATTGTGCCAATTTAACAGATGCACAAGCTCTTTTACAAGATTTGTGTGATAGAGATGAACTTTTAAATCAAGCAGTAATCGTAAGTCAAAATAATCTTTATTTTTTATGTATAATCTAACTGTATGTATTTGATTACAGAAATGCCAACAAGAAGCGAACAAAGGAAAATTTAAACTTAGAGATGTATTATCGGTACCTATGCAAAGAATTTTGAAGTATCATCTTTTACTACAAAAACTTATAGAAGAAACACCAAGAGTAAGTTTGCTTCTCACAACGTTACTTCTTTATATTCTCTATTATGTTGCCATTGTTGCCTCAGGTATCTTTGGATCTGCCACAATATCTTCTTTCCTATTTTTTATTTCATTTACGAAATGTATTTTATGTATTTATGTCGATGTACTGTACATACAGGATGTTCATTTTAACCACCATTGCTATCCCGAGAGATATAAAAGCTACAAAGCAGGTTAAATAGGCAAACAGTTTCTATTTTACAAGACTAATATAACGAACAGAACAAAAAATTTTCGACCAATTATTCTCAAAATACGGTGTCTTTTTATTTTAAATCGGAACATTATATTTATTTGCTTTGCAGAAATGTAGGTGTAAGTACAGTCACTACAGTAAAAAAAATTAAATAAGACCGATCAGGGTCATTTTTAACACTGCTATCATACCAGATTTATAGAAAAAGTTCTTTTTGTTGGGTAGGTATATGAAATTAAAAACATGAATATTATAAAATGCAAATTTAATATGGTAAAAAACAAATGAGTTGTTTAATATGATAATAATAAAAAAAAAACATACAATTTAATATTTAAGGTAGTATTCGTGCTACAATGTGAACAAAAATTAAGTCTAGAGTACATGCACCATGGAGGTAGAAATATAGAGGACGGAGTATGAAGTGAGCTTTTAGGTTAGAGAAGTGAAGCCAGGTGGGAACGCACGCTTGCAATGAAAGGCGGTAGGGACACCGAGCATATGAGCGCGCGTGCACATGTACAACAGCTCTCGCTTAAAAGCCTTGACTTTTTCTCTTTGACCATGTCTGATTTTGGAGGTGTAAAGCGGGAAGGAGCCAGTAGGCGGTACCGAAATGATCTCCCTAATATTCATCTACATCTATTTATAGCTCTAACAACCCTTCTTATATTTCGCTGTGCCGCCCCTTGCCGGAGACAGGTAGCTTATCTGCAACAGTTGTTATACGTATATTGTTGCTGTGCTGTATTTATATAATAATGCAACCAGGCAATTAAATATGTACATTGTTGAACTATTAAAATAATTTATTAGTGGAAATTAATATATAAGTACCTTAATAACAATGTTTCTTTTTTAAATACTTATTTAATTATGAGGACATATAAATAATATTATATTATAATTATGTACGAAATTATTTGCTTAAAAAACCCCTAGTATTATTGAGTGTGATGATTTTAGGTACGTAACTTAATAAATGGCCAAATAGATTAAATACAAACATAAATTAATAATAATACGAAATAAACATTATTGCCAATAATAAGAGAAATAATTAAATAATATTAACAATAACTACACATTATAACATACATACCTAATTATTTTTATAATTATTAATATCTAGAACAGAATTACAAAATTTAGATCTTGGTTCATTAAATGATTTTTCTAAGGTCAATAGTATTACGTCGTTTTAGTCGATTATTTTCATTTCTAATTACAAAATATATTGGAGTATTATATTTACTTATAATTTTTGCAGGTTTCCAATTATTGTTTTCTCTATAAGTAACATTTATATTCATAGAGCAGTATTTTTACCTCCCGTTATACCGTAAGTAGTAGAGGTAATGTTTTCGGTCCATAATGCATTCATATAAAGAGTAGATTAGATTTTGGGTAATATTGGACAACCAGAAGAGCTTTACTTGAAGCTCATAACAATTTTTAATGAAAAACTATATTCAAATATAATCCAAAACTTTGGCTTCAATTTCCACGCAGTAGCCTCCCTTCTTATTTTTACCTTCATGGAATGCACTAAAGTTTGCAAAATTAGTGGCAAATATCAATAATATACAGGTGTCCAGAATAACTTTGCCACCATGGGGATCTCGAGATCTATAAGAGATATGAAGTCGGGTAAATTAGACAATAGTTAGGAGTCCATTTTAATGATGTTTCGTTATTTGGGAAAAATATGCGTAGGTGACTAGATATAAGTGAAAATGTAAATTTTGCAGTTTTTAATTTTTCCAAATAATTTTTAAGTGTGAAATAATATAAGATTTTGGTTTGTACATCTTCAGAGCACTTTTATATGTTCTTTCGACTGGCGATGCTCAATTTTTTTAGTCACTGTTGGTTTTCGAGGATTTATTTCAAAGTTTTAATTTTTATATGGACGTCATATTGGAAAGTTACACCGTTGAAAAGATAATTTTTTAACTTTCCAATAATGTATAACATCTATGTTGAGTTCATTTGTTTCAAAATGCAAAAATTGAACAATAATTATTCAATATGTAATGAAACAAATAAAATAATCAGAGAAGTATTATCATTTGTTTAATTTTAAGTTTATACTCTTTATTTTCTTTAATATTTTTAACATACATAGCATTTAAACCCTTTTTAAAATTTTGTTATAAATATGTCATTGCCTATTAAGGACGTACATATAAAAATATTAAGACTTTATAAAATTTTGAGAGCTAAATAAGAAAATTATCAATGAAAATCACCAAATTATTATTTTTAATTTTGTTTTTCAATTGTTTCGTTGCAACAACCATTGTTTTATACCTATAAATTGAATAATTGTTACATTTTTGTAGTTTGAAATAAATGAACACAGATATGTTATATATTATTGGAAAGGTAAAAAATTTTCTTTTCAATATGGCGTCCATATAAAAGTTAAAACTCAATCCTCGAAAACCAACAGTCGTAAATAAAATTGAGCATCGCCAGTCGAAACAACATAAAAACGTGCTTTGAAGATGTGCAAACTAAAATCCTGTATTATTTCATACTTGAGTTATTTGCAAAAATAAAAAATCTGGTGTGGCCAACACAATGGCCCGTATTCTGAGCGCACTTTTATAATAAAAGCGCTTTTATGGAGCACGCTTTTACATTATATTGTTATGAGAAGTTTGCTCCATAAAAGCGCTTTTATTATAAAAGTGCGCTCGGAATACGGGCCAATATCTCCCGCCATGTACCGCCCGAGTGACAAAAAATATTAAGCTAATCCTTATTTTTGGGTTAGCGAAGTTTACTCTAATTTTGGTAGTTTATTTCTTAAAATTTAGTCTAATCTAATCCAAGTAACTACCTTTTTTGATAATAAAATAAAGAATAAATTTTAAATACCGGGATAAAATAGAATTCACTAATCCAAAAATGAGAATTAACTTGAACTTTTTTGCGAATCGTTAATTTTTATTAACCTTACGTATCTAGATATTTACATATGCTGTATTAATTTCCTTTCCTATTGTTCTATTTACTTTTTTCTTTTTAAAACGTTACTATTATTAATTTGAAATGATTAGTTCTTTGACAGTGACATTTATCTGCCAGTTACATACATTTGAATAACTGCGCAACCAAGAAGTTTTGTTTGTGTAAAGCGGAGGCTCCGGGATTTAAATTATAGATAATTTTATAAATTTATCCATAAAATATATAGAAAAAGTATTAATGCAAATCTGTAGAAAATATAATAATCTTTAATTTTTATAATAACATTATTGTCGAAAAAATAACTTTTAAAGATATTTTTCGAAGAAAAACTATTTTGAGCTTCTAGTAAAGTAAAGTGCCATTTCCGGTTATCCGATCTACACTAAAATCTAATGGGCTCTTTCCAGTATAGAAAAAGTTCGAAATACAAGGTTTTAAAATTTTCTGAATGATAGTATTTGAGTTAGAGTGGAGGATCCACACATTCATACACACTTACATACACACATACGTACACACAGACATCATTGTGAAAATGTTAAAATTGGATTGTAGGGACCTTAAAACGTGGTCATTTACCAAAATCTCGATACGCGATTTTTAGCACGATCCCTATACCTCCCTTACCAAGGGTAGCGGGAGGTAAAAAACTGCAAAATTTACATTTTCACCTATGTCTAGTGAGCTATGCATTTTTCCCCAAATAACGAAACACCATTAAAATGGTCTCCTAATGGGGCAACTTTTGTCTAATTTACCCGACTTCGTATCTCTTATAGTTCTCGAAATCCCCATGCTGGCAAAGTTATCATGGATACCTGTATATTACAATTACTCTAGCCTTAATTTTTGTTCAGATTGTAGCACGAATACTACCGTAAATATAAAATTGTGTTTTTACCTTCCGTCACCTTTAGGTAAGGAAGGTATTGTCTTTGGTCAAAAAATTCGATGATGAGTTTTTACTCAATAAGCACGTTTTAGAGTACCTAGAATACGAATTTACTATTTTTACGATGATGTCTGTATGTGTGTGTGTGTGGATGTGTGGATGTGTGTGTGTAACAAAATTTTCGTCTGCGATAACTCTAATACTACAGTTACAAAAATTATAATTTTTTCGTATACTTCTTCGTTACATCCATAGGAAGAGCTGATTAGATTTTGGTTACAATTGGTCAACCGGAAGTACCATCATTTGAAGATTTTAACAGTTTTTCTTGAAAAAACTATGTTAAATATAATTTTTTCACATTTGATGTTATTATAAATATTAAAGAATATTTTATTCTCTATACGATTTGACTGCATTTTATACTTAATATTAAATGGATATTGAGTTAAAAAATTATAAAGAAATTAAATTTCATAAAGTAGCCATACCTGTGGAAACAACTACTATATTAAGAAAATTCTGATTGAAAGATGTCAGTGTCAAGTGAAATTGACAAAGTGTGTCTGTTTTATAATTTTACTGGAAATATAGGATCTTTTGCTTTCTCTATGGAATTTGTATAAAATACATACAACTGCTTTAAGGTAATGTACTAGAAATAATAATAAATCTTTTTTTTCTGCAGATACATTACACTTTATATAGAAAACGTCACAAAATAATAATTTTCTGTATGAAATTTGCATAAAATACATGCAACTGCCGGAAGCTAATGTACAAGAAATAGAATATTTAATTTAGCAAGGAACTTTCCGTATGAAATTTGTACAAAATATATAGAACTGACGGAAGGTAATGTGCTGGCCACATCAGATTTTTTTAATTATCAATATGTAAACAATTCACTTGTTTCTTTTACCATATTAAATTTGTATTTTAAAATATTCATGTTTTAAGTTTCATATACCCTACAAAAACAACTTTTTAATAGTTATGAAAGTTTTCTTGACCTCTATAGCGATTTCATCAATAATTCCTATATTGGAGGTGAAAAAAAAAATGACCATTGATTTTGTCCGACAACCGTCAGAATTTTAATAGACCAGAAAAGTTAGGTTAGAGTTTGCCTTTGGCGCGAGTTCATAGTTTGAATTCCCAAGTATAGGTTTCATATAGGAGTTTAATTTTACGGACAAAAAAAGATTTTAAAAAAAGAAATTAAGCAGCTCTTGCTAAGAATTCGATAGTTTGTTTATTCAGTAATAGATTGCAACAGTTTAAACCTATAGAAAAGGTAAAGTAAGAAAATTATTAGAAATTAAAATGCTTGGTGCAAGAAAGGATACCGTATGTCGTTGACCCACCAGTAAATAGGACAGAACAATAGAAGATGAAGCATTCACGATCAAACTAAGACATACGTTCAATGAATTTTGTGGTGTTGTATTATTATTTTAATAAATATAAACTGTGCATAGTTCATGTGAATATTATTGTACGAATCTGGAGATAAAGGATCGGTCTAGATGCTACATATAATGCTTTGCATAAGAAATTTACTTTTATGAGATTTTTCGGCCTTTAAAGTTGAGCAAAAATTTCCTTGGTAAGAAATACACGGGGATTGAAATTATGTTCTCAGCGTTATGAACTGAGTTTGAATTTCGCGCCTAAGTTTGACCGTTACACTTTTCTGGTCTATTCTTTAGGTCTTTCTGCACTTAAATCATCAATCAGGATGAATCCCCCAGTTTTTTCAAACGGAATGTTTCTTGGCGCCCGGTCTATTAGTATCTATGCCTATTGAAGAATGCCAAGAATGGAATAAATGAATTAATATTATTTTTTTATGTATATGGTAAAATAGAAAATGTTTGTAAATTTAACCTTCTTTGTACCTTTTATAATTCTCAAGATAGCAATGGTAGCCCATTTAAAATGAATATCCTATAGGGTGTAGCACGAAAAGCGGGCCATAGGCTTTTAACAGTCGAACAGTTTTACTTGTGCAAAATTGGCCTATTAATTTTAGATGATAATGCGTCAAATAAATGATTTAGATAATTAATTTTGCATCTATTCAGTAATCATATTTTTTCTGAAACCGAAGCGAAAATACTATTTTCGCACCAAAAATGCGGCGCGAAAGTTGCATTTTCCTGACTAGTCACAGAAACATTTAAACGTTTTATTAAAGAATTTATTCAATATTAATATTTATAGTTGTGTTTTGTTGTACATTGGATATGTTAATCCTAGAATGTCTAAAGGAACCTCGTCGCAATTATTTACCTCGCAAGATATTCCAAATGAACAGAAACGCACGCACGTTTACGTTTATTTACTACATTTTTTCTGTCACCTTAGCAACGAGAGAAGCGCACTAGTAAATACTTATAGAAAATCAGATATGGACCTTTTCAATAAAACTCGTAATGAGGTCATGCACGATTTTTCATTTTTAACTTTAATCGATAGAGTAATGAAAAATAATAGACCCGTATTTTTTTTATTTTTCCTCATATCGATCTTGAATACTGAAAAAATTGCAATTAAAATTGACATTGTTCAAAACGCGGCTGATTTACTCCGCCTCCTCCCTGACCCAGTGATGTCAGCGTCTCATCAACGCGGACATTTTGATTATCACATTAGGTTAAACGTCAAAGTGACATTTAAAGCCTGATATTTACAAAAGTAAACATGTCGGTGAAACGCTGTTTTGTGCCTTCATGCCAAAATACTAGCGAAAATAGTGAGAAAATATTTTTAATAGTACCGCGTGATACAAAAAAAAAACACGACTACTAAAACAGTTACTGTATGTATTGAAAAATACATATTTGATACGCCACAAAGCAACAGTAATGAAATTTTAAGAATACACAACGAACAACGTAGACAAATGTTAATCTGTCGAAAAAGTAAAAACGAATGACGAATGACTAATGACCAGCAGCTGAGTGATACGTAGATAACTTCAAGGCAAATGAAAATTTATAAAAATGAATAGAATGATGTTATATTAATATATTATAGCATTTCTATCAAATATTTAGATATGTAATTCTCAATTTATAGTCTATATATTTTTACTTCCTTGTACGAAGTAAAGGAAGTATTGTAATCGCGAAAAATTTCGGTTTTGAGATTCCAACGGAAATATCCATTTTGACCATCCCTGAATCCATTTTGACTAATTTCGTCGTGACGTCTGTACGTACGTACGTACGTACGTACGTACGTGCGTACGTGCGTATGTATCTCGCATAACTCAAAAACGGTAAGCCGTAGAAAGTTGAAATTTTGTATTTAGGACTGCTATAACATCTAGTTGTGCACCTCCCTTTTTGGTCATTACATAATTTCTAGAAATGGTACTTTATTTGAAGCCTATAATAGATTTTAATGAAAAACTATATTAAAATATAATCCAACACTTTTCAAATTTGGTATATAAGACTTTTATGTCAATTGGAATAACATAGTGGATTTTGGTTAAAACAGGCTAACCGGAAGTGGCATATTACCTGAAGGTGTTAACAGTTTTTCTTCAATAAAATGGTTTCATTCTGATTTTAGAAGTAAATGCTTCAAATAAAAATTTTAGAGAATTAAATTCTGTGTCTAGCACATTAAGTACTATTAAATTAGCCCTTTGTATAAGCGAGATATGTATATTTAAAACTTATATAATTTTTGGTTTTTGTAATGAAGCTTGCTATGGATTAGGACAAAAAATAACAAAAAAATAAAAAATAGATGCTAATGTCAAATTACGTCAAATATGTGCAATTATATAATTGGGTCTATACTTCATATTGGTCTTGTGTAAGTTGTGTACAAGGAAGTCGTGTGGTGTCCACATCAGATTTTTTTCTTTTAGAAATTCTGTGTCGATATAATAAGGCTGAATGAAATGAGTCTGAACTTGCAGTGTGAAACGCAGACGTCACAACATTGCTGGATTTTTGCAACTTTTTAAAAATGTCATATTATAGAACTATTTTATACAACAAAAAATGTAAATAAAAAATAATTTATTCATACAGATCGATAAATTCGACTATGCTTGTTAGATTTAAACAAAAAGAAAACGAATATTTTTTTTACATGATCTCATTATAACAATGCGGCACATCGCTCATTGTTTGTTTTATAACACTGAATGTAAGCGTGCAATTATTTATGCCGCTCTATAAAAATAAAGACATGCATTGAATCTGCTCTGTGTAGTAAAATAATCTTACTGTCCCTTTAACATAAATGCTGTTTCTCTTTGAAATAATTTTTGGAACTGCAGTTTTCATTCCCGTAGGAAATTATTTCAAACAGAATAACATTCATATTAAAGGAACGGTAAGATTATTATACTATACAGAGCAGATTAATGCATGTCTTCATTTTATCAGAGCGGCATAAATAATGGCACTGTCTGAAATTATTAGAAAATGAATATTTATACTATTGAAGAGCGTGATTTCACAATTGCTAAATTCGTGACAAAATTTGAAGACTGCTGATGTGTCTTCAAAAAATACACGTGAGCCGCGTAATCAGAATATAGGACGATCAGGAAAACGTGCGTTACTGGAAGATAGAGTGTTAGGAATAAGTGTAGACCCCTTCTGTAGTACTGGAAATGAGTTGGGAGTATATCCCAGCATCATACATACATAAACAAAACTGTATTTTTTAACTTTATTTATTAGTCTAATACAATATTTCTATTATTATCATAATTAACGATATTTGTTCAAAACAAATTGTCAGAAACGTCAAATAAGTTAACTTTCGCTGTGACAGATAAAACGTCAAGCATTTATTTATTTTTTGTTCAATCCATGGCTGTCGATATTTTCATCGTAATTTTCGACATTTTCATATTTAATTACTGTCGTTACAAAGCATGTAAAGGTAATTCTGTTTATTGACTTAGATCCAGAATTTTATGCCCTAAAATTTTTATGTCTATGTTCCATTTAGAACTGCCACCATTGGGATCTCAAGAATACAATGACTGGTAGCACGAGCGTGGTTCTAACACCGGTTTTAACTAAAACGATACTAACAACTTGGCAAGTACTTCAGTTATTAACAAAATCAATGTTGCCAATGTACTGAATAAACCGAAAATGTACTGACAGCCATATTTAATAAATTTGAAATAATGAAGTCAAATTTATTGAGTATGGTTGTCAATACATTTTCGAGTTAATCAGTATATTGGCAACACTGATTTTGTTAATAACCCTGAAGTATGTGCCATGTCGTTGGCATGGTTTTAGTTAAAACGGGTGTTAGAACCACGCTCGTGCTACCAGCCAATGTCGCTAAGATGGAACTTTTTGTGCACCTATAGGGGGCCATCTTAGATATGCTTTTGTTTTTCCACAAATTCTCATAGGGCACTAGATAATGACGAAAAACTGAATTTGGTCGATCTTTACCTCCCGCTACCCTTCGTAAGGGAGGTATAGGGATCGTGCTAAAAATAGCATATCGAAATTTTGGTAAATGACCACGTTTTAAGGTTTTCACGGCGCGCGCGCGTGTGTGTGTGTGTGTGTGTGTGTGTGTGTGTGTGTGTGTGTGTGTGTGTGTGTGTGTGTGTGTGTGTGTGTGTGTGTGTGTGTGTGTGTGTGTGTGTGTGTGTGTGTGTGTGTGTGTGTGTGTGTGTGTGTGTGTGTGTGTGTGTGTGTGTGTGTGTGTGTGTGTGTGTGTGTGTGTGTGTGTGTGTGTGTGTGTGTGTGTGCGTGTGTGCGTGTGCGTGTGCGTGTGCGTGTGCGTGTGCGTGTTTGTGTGTGTGTGTGTGTGTGTGTGTGTGTGTGTGTGTGTGTGTGTATGTGTGTGTGTGGGCGTGCGGGCGTGCGTGCGTGTGTGTGTGTGCGTGCGTGTGTGCGTGCGTGCGTGCGTGCGTGTGTGCGTGTGTGGATCCTCCACTCTAACTCAAATACTATCATTCAGAAAATTTTGAAACCTCGTATTTCGAACTTTTTCTGTAATGGAAAGAGTCCATTAGATTTTGGTTTGATTTCGGATAACCGGAAATGGCACTTTACGAGAAGCTCTAAATAGTTTTTCTTCGGAAAATACCTTTAAATGTTATTTTTTCGAGATTAATGTTATTATAAAAATTAAAGATTATTAAATTTTTTATAGATTTGCATTAATACTTTATATAAATAAATATATCATCACGGCATATTACCCATTGCTGGGTGTGCCAATCTGCTTTGTACACAGAATTCGGTAATGATGATGATATATTTGTACCGTGTGGGCGTTTACCAGGCGTCACATCACGGGCACTCATTGCTGGCGTGGAGAATGCACCACAGGGGTCAATTTTAATACTTTTTCTATATATTTTATGGATAAATTTATAAAATTATGTATAATTTAAATCCCAGAGCTTCGCTTTAAACAAACAAAACGCAGTTATTCAAATGTATGTAACTGACAGATAAATGTCACTATCAAAGAATTAATAATTTAAAAATAATATTAGCAACGTTTTAAAAAGAAAAAAGTAAATAGAACAATAGAAAAGGAATTCAATACGGTTTCCAGTATAAGTAAATATGTAGGTATTTATTTAGATTAATAAAGATTAACGATTCAGAAAAATGTGTAAGTTAATCCTCATTTTGGATTAGTGAATTCTATTCTATCCCGGTATTTAAAATTTAATCTTCATTTTATTATAGCTCCGGTGGCTCAATGGTTAGAGAACAATACCTCATGTCATGAGGGCCCTCGGGGCTCCGAGTTCGAATTCCACTAAGGTATGGATGTGTGTGAATGTGAACCCACTCTGTAATTGGGATTTAATCCTGTTGAGGGATTCAAAAAAAGCTAGTAACTTGGATTAGATTAGATTATATTATAAGAAATAAAGTGCCAGGTAATGGCGGGAGGTATTGTGTTGGCTACACCAGATTTTTTCATTTTGAAATTAATTCTCAACTGTCAATAATTGGGAAAAATGTTTCAAATAAAAAAGTTAAATATTTTCATTGTCTATCAATTTTTTTATCACTAAGGGCCGGTATTTCTATCTTCGGATAAAGTGCTGGATAACTTATCTGTCAGATAAATGAACAATATCGCATCAAAAAATGACACTCAATATAATTTATCTCATTTATGCTCTTATTTCGATGCGATATTTTATCATTTATCTGACGAATAGTTATCCTGAACTTTATCCGGAGATGGAAATACCGGCCCTTAGTTTACGAAATATAACACAAACTTGCATTTTTTGAAATGACTCATATTTCATTTTTACTTTAAGAAAATACTTATTTTTTTTATCTTTCTATTGGTGTAAGGTTTATTGTGTTTAAATAATTTTTTTGATTATACGTGGTATCCCTAAAATTAAGTTATGAAGCAAGGTAGATATGCAATAAGTTACTCAAGTAAAATAAAATACTATTTTGAAAAACTAATGAAAATAAGAAGTTTAATAAAAAATCTAACAATCTAAGATTTGAAGGGTAAAACAAATTTAAAATACAATAACCTTTATGTCAGTCGAAAGAGAGAAAAATAAGCATTTTTTAAAATAAAAATCAAATATGGGTTCCATTTAAAAAAGTATAACTGTGTTCTATCTCGGAAAAATACCGATAAAAAAATATTTTTGTATGCCACTGGATAGACAATGAAAATATTTAACCTTTTTATTTGAAACATTTTCCTTGATTACTGACAGTTTGAAAGCAATTTAAAACTGAAAAAAATCGACCAAATTCAGTTTTTTTTTATCATTATTTAGTGCCCCATGAGAATTTTTAGGAAAACAAAAGCACACCTGAGATGACCCCCCTATAGGTGCATAAAAATTATCATTTAACCAACATTGGGCGCGTTTAGCGAACACATCAGTTGTAACTCATCTTACAACACGTTTACTACTGATTAGTATCAACACTTGCATATTCGCTGAACGGACGTATATTTATAAGGTGTTCTTGTGAAGATAAAGATAATTTTTCATTGTGGATGAAATAATAAATGATTATTTTTTTGATGATGATTTTAATATGAATAACATAATTCAAGTAGTTATTGCTGACGTACCCGAAAATATTATTCCAGATTGAATAGTGCCAGTACATAACGAAGGATATGTGGAAAATATTGTACCTAATTATAGTTTAGATGAATTTAAAAATTATTTTAGAATGACCCGCGCTAACGTAGAAAAATTGTGTTATTTATTACAACCACATTTACCAGAGCGACATTTATATATTTCACTAGAAACAAAAGTTTTGTTTTCATTATGGATCATATCGAAGCAAGAAAGTTTTTTGGCAGTTTGTGATAGATTTGGATTTTCTAAAGGTACCGGACATTACATTTTTATAAAAATTATATCTGCGATTATAGAGCTAAAAGATTAGTTTATTCAGTGGCCAAATCCAAGATCATGTAATGAAATAGTCTCCAGGATTTTGCTCTATAATTATATTTTCGCCATCTCCAGGTTCTTCTTCAGTCGTTTGATATGCATTTTAATGTACAAATCTACTAATTATGCATCAATTCAAAGCTTTATATAAAATAATATGTACTTATAGAATCTGAAGAAATGAGTTGATTATTAATAAGAACATAATCATTTTAAAATATTATATTTGAATTATTCGACATATTTAGCTGTTAACGTCAAACTAACAGGTTATTAATATTACACTGACTGCATACAGCGTAAAAATTCACTGCTTACAATGCTGACAAACAGCTGAGAAACAGCGTAACTCAGCGGTAACGTTCAGCGAAAATTCAGTCTCCGCTATGACAACTGTTGCGTTCGCTAAACGCGCCCATTGTATCTCTGGCAGTTCTAAATGGGACACACTGAATATTTTATTTTTTGTTTTTAGAATCATGACGAATATAAGTCTCTGACTCGAGCCCGTGAAGCAATGGTAGATGTTGCTGCTTACATTAACGAAGTAAAACGGGACAGCGATCATTTAGTTCTTCTTAAACAAGTGCAAGACAATATTTCTGATCTAAACATTCCAATGGGAAACTTCCTCGAACATTACGGTCGATTATTGAAAGATGGTGAGCTTAAGATCAAATCACATGACGATCAAAAACTCCACTCAAGATATGTTTTTATCTTCGACAAGATAATGATTCTCTGCAAACCAATTCGGGTAAGAAATAGTTTATTGATTCAATAATATATTTTTCTGTCTACCTGTACGAAAAGTGAAATTTTACGAACTTATTTTCGGACGAAAAATAACACTTTTCTGAAGGTTATCACTTTTCGTCCGCAAACCTTTTTCATCCACATACCTTTTTCCTACGCTAAGCCATCACTTTTCGTCCGCAAAGCCTACTACGATTTAATAATTATTGTAATTGTGTGTACTACCCCTCTATATCTATTATTAGTAAGGTAGACAGAAAAATGTAATATGCAATTTTTGTCCTAGGTACATAAATGACTATTAAAAAGTTAAGTATCTGAAAAACCGCGAAATGTATCATTGTTATATGACTAATTATTGTGGTTCCGATTTTTTATCTATGTATGTGTCAATAAAGATATCTTTTCAGGGAAATCAGTTTAGTTATAAAGAGTCCCTCCTCCTACAAGATTACTACGTTGAAGATGTGCATAACCGGTCAGTTTTAAATCGCGAAGCCCGCTGGTCATATCAGTGGTTACTGGTGAAGAAAAATAAGCAAAGTGTTTATACTTGCTACGCCAGAAGTATCGACTTGAAAAAGAAGATGATAAAAGCCATTATGGACGCTCTGTAAGTGAACAAATATTGAAAAAAAGAAATAAATTGATGATTAGTGCATATCCAGTGTAAGAACTTACGTTTAGTAGAAGTGCTAAAATGGCTCGTGTGCGTTTGCAATGACTGCATTCGGCAGATCAAATACGATTAGTAATCATTTTATAATGATAAGTAATCGAATACTAAGTTTATCCCGATAGTTTCAACCCGGTTAAAATTCGACCCGGTCGATTTTCAAGGTTAACTCTCTACCGTTTATCTCGCTCTTGTTATAGCCGGTCGAGTGAACCCTATTTGAACCCGATTGTAAGCATTAGCGAAATGCCAATTTAATCGAAAATGGAACAAGAACAAGTAATGACATTGCGCACATATTTTTAAAATAAACGGTTACAAATGAAAAATAAAACACGAAGTTTTGATTGGTGGGAAAACATTGTGTTACAATTAACAAATTCAGATTGAATGGAAAATTTTGTCTCTAAAAGCATTTTTAATTATATTTGCGAGGTACTAAATACTAAATTGAAACCAAAATATAATTTTATAAGTGACCCTTCTAAAATTGTAAGTTTTGAGAATAGATTGCTGTTTTACTATATTATCTCGCTAGCTGTTGAGAATTTGGAGTATTCTAAGCTTTTTTCTGTGCATAAGAAAGACCTAGAATTTTCATTTCCTTCATTAAGGAAAAAAAATACATTACTTCCTGATTCTGCCAAATGTTTCTTTTTGATATAATTCAATTCTAATCACATACGATTTGACGGTTAAAATGCAGCTGACAGATAACTTCTAACGATAGTGAATCATACATGTACTTCGATCGGGTTGGGCGTTTATCCCGTAAAGTCAATCCGATCGAATAAGCTCAACCCATTTGTATTTTAGAGTCGAGTTGAAAATTTCAATCCGGTTGAAAATGCGTGTATTCCAATCATTTCAACCCGCTAACTTCAATCGGGTCGATTCAACCCATTTTCAAGCGGGTTGAAACTATCGGGATAAACTAGGTAGAAGACGTAACGATGAGCAGTTCTTTCGAGACTAAAAGACGTATCGTTTTTCTGTACTGTCAAATTTATATTGTACTGTTTAGTTTTAATATTTGTTAGGATAGTTATTATTCTTTTGTGTAAAAATGAATAATATTATTTTAAATATTTTTTTGATGATGGGCTAAACATGAATTTCGTCTGAAATGTTGTCGATGATTTAGTTAGGCCATTACAGTTAATAGAAGCTGAAAATCAAGAGCAGAGTCGGAAATGAAAATTATTATACATTACAACTACCGATAATCGCTAATCGTAACATTGATCTAATAAATACATATGGATGCAGTCTTACCTATAGCTGTACACAGTGTGCTGTGTGGTTAACATTCGAGAGAGATAGCTATACACAAAGTCCTGCAGTGGGTGAGCGATAGAAGAACGTAGACCTTAGTCACGTGGTACGACTACCGTGTACGCTCTGTAAGGCAACAGGAAAAGTTGAATAAAATGAATAAAACTAATGATTTTTAATAAATAATTTTATGAATTATTAGTTACTTTTGTATTTTAATAGCCTAATAAGCAAATTAATATATTATTAACTGGCCAATGACTATTAAACTACTTTATTATCAAATTAATTTTTTTCTTATATTATATGCACAGCACACCTTAACCATTTTAATTTTTAGTATGCTTAATACTTTATTTATAATAATTTTCATATTATATTTAAATAAAACAAGAAATTTCGAGAGCGCTAATACATTTCTAGCGAAAGTAGACCTCAGTCACGTGGTTCTCGCTCTGTCTTTATTGTACAATGTTAACCACAGACTATCCTTGTCTACGCTCCTTCCATTTACGAAGTATTTATTAGTTCTATGAATCGTAATCACAAATCATTTTCTAAATGCGCTGGAAAAAATGGCACCTGTTTACTAATCTCATTGGCCTTTTGTAAGTGCGTTCAGCAGACAAATACTCATCGATTACTAAAAGATGTGCTGCTCTTATACTCTATTCCATTTAAGCCATTCAACAGATGGCGCTGACATCAGCGCTAGTTTTATCTAGCCGAAATTACATTGGGTAAACTTGTCTCTTGTCTCCAATTTCAGCCAATCAGAGAGTTCAACACTATGCCTTATTCTCTACAATACTGAATGGCTTAAATGGAACAAAGGTATAGATCATATAGCCTTACGGAACTGAATGTAAGAAGTTGTCAACTACTAGGATCGAGAGAGATGCAAGCTGAGTTCCAAACTTTCAAATGCGCATGCGTTAGTGGTGATTAAATGTCAATCGACTGATGTAATTTGCCGTCAGTAGTAAACAACGGACAAGAAGCAACTATATGGAGATTGCGCTTACCGACGTTTGATACTCACATTCCAACCCTTTTCTCTCTTTCGGACTTATATTTTTACATTTCTTTCGATCTTACTGGTTGAAAATATTTGCATTGATATCATAGGGTTTCTTACATCCAGTTCCGTAAGGCAGTATGATCTAAGGTTCTGCTGAATGCAGCTATTGATTAGTGGGATATTGTTCATATCTGACCGAAATTTATAATTATATATTTAACTCTTTTACTGTATACTTTACTTCATTTCAAGTAAGAAAATTGTGGTAAGAAGATAGGGACAGTCTGATTTTGTTTTTTGATTAGATAATTTCCTCATATTATCCAATCAAACAATAAGATCAAATTGCTCTTATCTTCCCATCACTATTTTCTTCCGTAAAACGAAGTATAGCATAGCCATTGGGTAATATGAAAGTCAAACTATAATTATTGAGAATAAGAGAATCTGGTAGACCATGGAAAACAAAATATACATAACACATTTTAAACAGTTATTTATTGTAATTTCAAATTAAGTTGCGAAAATTTAGTTAGTACTTAAATAATTTTAAAGGGAAGTGAAGAAAGAAAATATGGAATTAATCAGAAAGCATTTCTTCAATTTTTAGGAAAATATAAAAGGAATAGAGCACCCGTCATACTCATCTGATTTAGACAAAAACAATTTACGGGGTAGTACGTTTTCGGATGAAGAAGAGAAAGTTATTTACTTTACTGACAATTTGTTATGATCCTCTTTCCCTAATTCCTAATAGATTGGTTGGGAGCAGTGGCGGCTCGTGACATTTGTCTAAGGGGAGGCTCACCTCAGAGAAGGGGGGGGGGTGTTTAAATTGTGCAAAAATACTCGGAAAATAAAAATATCTACTGAACATGTACATTGTACTACAGTACCGATAACTCTGTGTCACACCAGAGCCGCCGCCGCAGTTGCCTGTCGTTTTAAGTTTAGATAGGTGGCTTTTGGATTAGCAGCAGCAGTCACGAATCATGCCGAGCATTCACGAAGACCAAGGAAAGGCAGCCGCCTGTGCTAACTTATACGCTGGTATAATGTGGCTTGATTCACGCATCGTGCATGTAGCTTGAATGTGGAGTACGCCTTTAGGAACTATACTTTTAAGGGGCAAAGGAGCTTAGCCTCCGTTGTATGCACAACAGTCTAATAAATAGGCGTAACATGATTAATACAGAAAAATTATGCATTAAGATCATTTTAAACCTACGTAACTAATACAATAGAAAGAAGAATAAACATGAAAGAAAATGTTTTGAGTTTTATCCTGATAAATTATGAGGAGGCTTAGACTCTCCTGAGGAGCAGCCACTGGTTGGGGGCTTTTAAGAAGTGGAAGTAAAAGATAATTGTGTATTATTGCAGCAGGGAACTATTTTAAACATATTTAAAATAAAATTCAGAACCATGTGTCTTATTCTCAATCATTTTAGTGTGACCATCGTGTATTGTTGCGATATATTTCTTTATTTAAATATGCTTGGATGAAGTCATAATATTTTTTTTTGTAATGTTTAGATAATTATCAAACTTTATTTTAGTGACAATATTGAGCCATCGGCTCTCCGTAACACGAATCACAATTTTGAAATGCATACATTCAAGAAACCCCAAACATGTAATCATTGTTCGAAATTCCTGAAAGGCCTAATTTACCAGGGTTATTCATGTAAAGTCTGTAAAATAGCAGTGCATAAGGAATGCATATCAACGTCTGGACGTTGTTGTATAAATCCTCCTGTACTGTACCCGTGCAATCACAATCAAAGTCACTTTGATGACCACATCAGAGATAAGTTATGGTAAAAGAAAATTTATGGCAAATTCTTAAGATATGGATAATTGAAATTATTTTGTAGGTTTGCGGGTGAGATGGAAAGGGAAGCTGCCACTACTATTTTAGAAAATAGAGCAGTTGGCACGTATTTATTGAGAATTAGGTCGCAGGTTGATCATTCGCGATATGCTCTTAGCTTGAAGTGAGTATTAACATACGAGGGTGAATTGAAAAGTTCCCGTTCTAACACAGAATGGCCAACACTAGACGCACAATTATTTTTTGTGATGTTGTTTTTACGTTAATTCGATAATTTGTGACTTAATTGGAATCTTTTTAATTGACCTCTACTTTCATGAGTTGGAATCGACCAGACGAGTTTTGTTTCTCCCGATGGGTTCACCAGTGTAAACTATTATTCACGAAAGATGACTATTCAAGGTTATTTGTGAGCCGCCGTATATAATAGCTGTATTCTTTTTGACCCAATTATAACTCAGCTCAGTACACAACTGAGTTGAGATGAAGTGAGTTGTGATGTGTGCAAAAAGAACAAGTTTAATTCCATATTATCACTTCCTTCTTTATCGATAGTATTTTCTGTAGCAGCTGTCAAAATTATTGACTTATTTTCTGATCTATGATACTGTTTATAAACGAAAAATTGATAATGCTGAAAATATATTACTGTAAGTATATGTGAATATCAAATTTGTTGTATTATATAACCTTAAAATGCAAACTGAGTGTTTCAAATCATTTTGAGTTTTGTAAACTGGTAGTGTAGCATCGGAAAGGGGGGAAGTGAGTTTACTATAACAACTTAGATCAGTTGTGTCAAAAAGAACAACGATTTCCTGAGTTTATCTGAAGTGATGTGAGATGAACTGAGATTTTGTCCAAAAAGAATACCGCTAATATTACTTGCAGAGAACTTCATTGCATTTCGTATGCATAGGCGTACAACATGAAATATTTATGGGCATATTTTAACTGAAAAAATAAGAGTAATTTATTTGAAAATTATGTTTCTTTCTAAATAATGCCTTTCTGAAAGGGTTGTGTTCTTCACTTATGTTTTTGCAAAATTCAAAAACATAGACTTAACTATAAACCAAGGAATAATAATTTGATTTAAAGGTCAACGCCACTGGGTAAATATTAGCACAGAGGGCAGTGTAGTAGATAATTAGGTATCTGTAATTCTACGATATATGTCATTATTATTTATAGTATGTTAGAAAGAAATGCCACTATTTACATATATCTATCACACCATATAAATTAAATAGACATAGGTCAAATAATCTTTCTCTTTCTAATACAAAATGTTTCTAAGCTACTGCTGTCAAGTGATGTGTATTCTTTCTTCGAACAAATGACCTTGAATAACCTTGAATAATAGTATAGTGAGCTAGTTATTTTTAATCTTCAAAGGACTTTGAAACGCATATAAGAGTAATCAAAAATGGTTGAAGGTCACGTGACAACTTTTGTTCAAAAATATTGTCAAAATTATATTTCAATATTCCATACTTCATCAAAACTATATTCCACGTGTGACAGATGATCAGCTGACAGGTGCATGACATTTGGTTATCATTAGGTGCGTTCAATAAGCCCAGCAAATCAAGCAACCGGAAGTAAAATTTGTTGAACGACATTGCTAGCCAATCATTTGCTTGATATGCTGGCAAGCAATCCAAGCCACAAATTTGTCTTGATAAGTGTCAAATATAATGGCGGGAAATATAAATTTTACGTACATGAAATTAATATGAACTGTTTCTTTTTCTTTATATGGTATGGGTTTGCCAACCACGTGTCAAAAAGGCTTTAAGAGTTTTGTGATGGATGTTTATAACATTAAAACTGAAATATTTTGTTATAGTTATTATAGCTTCTTCCAAATTAATCCCATTGTCTGCAAATAACTATAAATTTATTTTCCATAAGATCGCAGACCAAAAAAAAGATATACTATTATTCACGAAAGATGACTATTCAAGGTTATTTGTTCGAAGAAATAATACACATCACTTTACAGCAGTAGCTTAGCAACATTTTGTTTTAGACAGAGAAAGATTATTTGACCTATGTCTATTTAATTTACGTGGTGTGACAGATATACGTAGATAGTGTCATTACTTTCTAACACACTATAAATAATAATGACATATGTCGTAGAATTACAGATACCTAATTGTCTACTGCACTGCCCTCTGGTGCTAATATTTACCCAGTGGCGTTGACGTTTAAATCAAATTATTATTCCTTGGTTTATAAATTAAGTCTATGTTTGTTGTATTCTGCAAAAACGTAAGTGAAGAACAAATCATTCAGAAAGGCATTATTTAGAAAGAAACATATTTTTCAAATGAATTACTCTTACTTTTTCAGTTCCATAAATATTCATGTTGCACGCCTATGCATACTACATGCAATGAAGTTATCTGCAAGTAATATTATATCAGACGGCTTACAAATGACCTTGAATAGTCATCTTTCGTGAATAATAGTTTACGAGGGATACACATGTTATATTTGACAGCTTATAACTTTCTCGATGATAGTTGCGGAAGACAGTTTATGGTTATAAGTAGCAAACCGTTCAATGTACTAAGCAACAAGTCTCGTTTGCTTATTTAGCATTTGCTTAATTTGCTTACTTCATTGAACACATCTATTGATGTATGCTGATTCATATGATATTTGTTTCGTATACCTTCGTGAAAAATCTTTAGTTTCATTATGGTTTTTAATGAAGAGCGTGACAGATTTTTTCTTGAAGCATATTTTCGTTCCGGTGAATGTAAAGAAGACGGTTCTTGGGAATATTCTTATGATAGCTAGCAAAATTCAAAGGTACGTCCATGAAAATAGTAATGCTGCCATATTAAGTCGCAAATGCCAAAATCGTATGGGGTGGCACTCTTCAGCTATTTTTAATCACTCTGTATACTAGTTATTATTTACGAAAGATGACTATTCAAGGTCATTTGTTCGAAGACAGAATACGCAGTATTTTATAGCAGTAGCTTAGCAACATTTTGTATTAGAAAGATTATTTGACGTATGTCTATTTAATTTGTATGCTGTAACAGATAAACGTAAATTACTGTTTAACACACTAAAAATAGCAGTGACGTATGTCGTAAAGTTGATAATTACGAAATAATTTTATGGTAGTTACCGAAAGCACGTTGCTTGGTAAAAGCAACGTGTTTGAGGAAGTTGTGATAAAATTATAAGTATTCATCAATGAACGAGGGGTATTCGGTGAGAATTTTTTTGCAATTTCAATTAGATTTATGAAGAATTTGTATTCAGCAGAATTTTTATAATTATAAAATTACCCAATAGATATCAGTAGTAGCTATGAATATGTTCAGCGTGAAGAGTGTAACGATAATAAGATTGACATTGACACAACGAGAAGACAAGGCACGTTCAGTTTTATATTTTCTAGTGTCGCAAAACTCCATAAAGGTTTTCTATACGTATTTTTTACTTACAACGGTATTTTTTCTTCAATAATTTTATTAATTGAATCATTATTTTCTCTGCCATACAATAAAAACGACATTTTCAAATTAAAACAATCTTTAATTATCGGTCAAAAAGTTTGTTACTTAGCAACTTAGTGACAAGTGATAATTGTCTTAAGATAATTATCAGTGTAAGTTTTGATTGGTTACTTTTGCACACGTGATCAGAAATACAGGCATTCAATTGGATAATTTTTTAACCAAAATTTTTTCTACTGTACTATCCTCTGTACTAATGTTTGAGCGAAATGGAAATTTCATTTTTGTATAAGTTTATCTCATACAAACACCCCAGTTTATGCAGTATGAAACAAAATATTAGTTAATAGGTATATGTTGAAACGTTAAACGAGCGTCAAACATAACCATTAATTAAAATAAAACTAATAAATTTAAACTTTACGTATTTGTTAAATTATATACACGTTTATTTTATTGCACTTATTGTATATTATTTTATATTTGTTTTCATACCGGGTGTTCACTTTTTTTATAGGACATAGGAAATACAATGTTAAAATTTTCATTATGCGATAGTTTGTTCCCTGTGAATTTTAGAACAAAAGTGTAAATACAAAAAATGTTCAGAATTAAAAACTGCATCGAATAGCTTCAATTTATTGATATAATTCGTTCCTGTCATGAGATAAACGTAACATAAAATTTATAATTTTTAGCTATTTACAATGTGCCATGGAAAACAAAACATACAATTCAAACAGTCGTATTGTTTGAGTTAGACAGTTGACATTTGTTATTGTAAAGATTTAATAATTATTGCCTTCATTTAAATTATTTATCAGTAATTATTGATACATTCAATATCTCTGAAAAAATTTATGACAATATTAATGAGCTGAAAAATGCAATTGTTGAAGAATGTAATAATGTTACATTTAAACAACTAAGTCATGTTCGACGGGAATTTTATGATAGATTAACGTATGGTTTAGCAGTTGATGGGAATTTGTTTGAACATTTAATCTAAATATCATCTAATTTTATAACAATATTTATAAGGAATTTTTGAAACCTAAAATTATTATTTTCTTTAATCGTATTAGATACTACTGTTAATAAGGAGTTATTATTATAAATAAAATTACATAAACTTAATAATTCAATTGTATTAATTAATTAAATCATGGTAATAACTTAATGACAATGACAAATGTTTTGTTTTCCATGACACACTGTAAATAGCTAAAAATTATAAATTTTATTTTACGTTTATCTCATGACAGAAACGAATTATATCAATAAATTGAAGCTTGTTCGATGCAGTTTTTAATTCTGAACATTTTTTGTATTTACACGTTTGTTCTAAAATTCATAGGGAACGAACTATCGTATAATGAAAATTTTAACATTGTATTTCCTATGACCTATAAAAAAAATCTGATGTGCCCAGCACATTACCTTCCGTCAGTTATATGAGGTATTTACGAAACTTCTACCGGTGAACTGTTACCGGTAAACAGCTTTTTATCAGGTTATAGCTACCAGAATCGATATTTTAAGAACGCAAGTGGTAAACAGGGTAGATCTATAACCTATGAAAAATTTTGAAACCTATGAAAAATTTTGAAACAGGTTAGAAATTTAACAAACTGAGCAAAGCCCTATTTTGAACACATTTCCACTTTTAACGCGCGCGCTTCGCTTTGCATCACTACCTTTTTTGAGATTAGATTCTTCATAAATCCGGTAGAGGGGTCTCGTGTTTTCGAACACAGTCGGTAGATGCGGTATTTTCGTAAATGCGTATGTATTTTCTATAAAATCTATACAGAAAGTTCCTTGCAAAAGATTTTAAATTTCTTGTTTGTATATTACCTTTCGACAGTTGTATGTATTTTATACAAATTCCATACAGAAAGTTTCGAGCAAAAAGATCCTATATTTCAAGCAAAATTATAACAAATATACAACGAATTACGAATATGTCAATTGCACTTGACACTGACATCTTTCAATCAGAATTTTCTTAATATAGTAGCTGTTTCTAGCATAGCTGGCTAATTTATGAAATTTAATTTCTTTATAATTTTATCTCTATATCCAATTAATAAGAAGTATAGAATACAGTCAAATCGAATAGAGAATACAATATGTTCTTTAATATTTATAATAACATTAAATGTGAAAAAATGATATTTAACATCGTTTTTTTAAGAAAAATTGTTAAAATCTTCAAATGAGGGTACTTCCGGTTGACCAATTATAACCAAAATCTAATCAGCTCTTCATATGGATGCAACGAAGAGGAAAACGAAAGAATTATAATTTTTGGAAGTGTAGTATTAGAGTTATCGTAGACGAAAATTTTGTTACACACACACACACAGACACACATACACACACACATACACACATACAGACATCATCGTAAAAATAGTATAATCGTATTCTAGGGACCTTAAAACGTGCTTATTCATTAAAAACTCACCACCGAATTTTTTGACCAAAGACAATACCTTCCTTACCTAAAGGTGACGGAAGGTAAAAAAGTGATCACCCGGTATATTGTGCCACAACCATGAAAAGTCAATAATATCTGTGTACTTCATTCTTACAAAAGTTTGTACCTTATAATACGTACTTAGGAGAATAGCTCCATGCTGCCATCTACGCTAAGCCACAGTATAAAAAATATTATACAGTAGCGAAACTCAGGCTTGTCTCTCACAGTGCGCATGCGTCAATCAGCGCAACAAGAAATATGGCGTCCCTTTAATTAGGAACATGGGCGTAGAGTTTAACACAATTAAAACGTCTAATAAAATTATTTATTTGTACATAAAATATATTAAACGGCCATATATTTTAAATCTATAACAATTTGGTAAGTTTCAGTATATTTTGTACATAAAATAAGACTCAAGAAATATGCATCCGTGTCTGCCTGTTGATATCGCCGGCTATGCCATTGTTTTAAGGCGGTTGACTACTAGCAGTTAGAATAGACAGAAAGGGTGCATCGTTTTCCCATTAAAATTTACTTGAAACTTAACATTTTCATAAAAAAATAAAATGTTACTGGATAGCTTAAGTTGTCCTCTTCCTTTCTCTAATAATGTTTTTTTAAAATTATGTGTTAATAATTATTTATATGCAGTTAAATATGCGTATATTCAAGTTATTTTTTCACTATTATTAAACTCTAATTTAAAAAAACTGTTATTAGACATAGTTAAAGAAATTCATTTTCTTCCAGAAAATTATAATTGTTTTATAAATATCGCTATATTTATTGCAATTTTAATGGAAAAACTAAACGTACATTTTACTCAAATAATACTCAAGAAACGCACCGAAACTCCTGACATCTATGATGAACTAACTTGGCTCCACCCCAGTACATTCAATAGTAAAAGTAGAAGAGTGAATTTATTTACTATTGCACAGTGTTTCATAATTTAATTTTGTATAGTGAAAATATATTCGATAATAAAGTAAAATAATGACTAAGAAACAGAGCAAAAAAGGTGGTTTGTATTTAAATGCAAAAATTGTGTAATTATAGATGTAAAAAGTGTTATATACCATTTTTGTCTTTAATTTTGCTATGTATTTATTTTAATTACAACAGAAATTTTTGATTATAATAAAGAAAATTTGATTGCAATAATAAAGATGAATAATTAAGCAAAAATAAATTGACTATAAATAATCGTTGTCAGAGTGTTACATTTGCGTTTCAAAAATTTGATATTCGATTCTAGTCGAGTCAATGACGCGAGAATATAGATAAAACTTCTAAACCCACCAAAACAGCTGCGATCTTGATGATTTATTTTTTTAAATGTTTGTTATATACAATTATTCAAAATCAGAAACATTTCAGCTGGGGCGCTCAATTATTTATACAGGTTGTCCGGATTTCGTAAACCTACATTGGGATCTCGGGAACTATAAGAGATACAACTTCAGTTATATGGAACATGTGGTACGCCTTTGGGAGGCCATCTTAGATGTGCTTTCGTTTTGCCAAATATTCTCATAGGTTACTTGATAAAGGAGGAGTACTGAAGATGGTCGATTTTTTCATTTCGAAATTATTTCTAAACTATCAGTAATCGAGAAAAATGTTTCAAATAGAAAAGTTAGATATTTTTTTGTCTATCCACTGGTGTACGAAAATAATTTTTCTATCGGCAAATTTTCGAGATATATCACAAAATTACATTTTTTTAAATGGAAGCCATATTTGATTATTACTTTAAGAAAATATTAATATCTTATTTCTTTCGATTGGTATAAAGTTTATTGTATTTTAAATGTGTTTCACCCTTCAAACCTAAAAAAATTTCGCAATTTTTTTTATAATATTGTATTGTTAAATAATAGAAAATATAACGGAATAAAATGTTTTTGTACTTTTTATCTGTATGTACAAACTATAGGCCTACCGTTCCGATACCGGAAAACGCCAGTACTCAGATCTGGGTAAAAAAAATCTTTCATAATATGCTAAATAATGGTGTAATATAGACGAGTCAATGAAGCGGAAATTACATTAAATCTTCTAAACCTTCAAAACCAGATCCTATTATGATGAAATTTTTAAAAATGTTTATTTTTACTTATTTAAAATTATAAACATTCAAGCTAGGGCGCTCAATTATTTACATAGGGGTGTCCTTTATACTTACCAATCGAAAGAAATAAAAAATAAGTATTTTCTTAACGTAATAATCAAATATGGCTTCCATTTAAAAAATGTAATTTTGTGTTTCATTTCGAAAATTTGCCGATAGAAAAATTATTTTCGTACACCACTCAATAGACAATAAAATTATCTAACTTTTCTATTTGAAACATTTTTCTCGATTACTGACAGTTTAGAAATAATTTCGAAATGAAAAATATCGACCATCTTCAGTACTCCCCCATTATCAAGTAATCTATGAGAATTTTTGGCAACACAATAGCACATTTAAGATGGCCTCCCAAAGGCGTACCACATGTTCCATATAACTGAAGTTGTATCTCTTATAGTTCCCGAGAACCCAATGTAGGTTTACGAAATCCGGACAACCTGTATAAATAATTGAGCGCCTCAGCTGAAATGTTTCTGATTTTGAATAATTGAATATAACAAACATTTAAAAAATAAATTATTAAAATCGGATCTGTTTTTGTGGGTTTAGATGTAAAAACCTTTATTGACTCGGCTATTCTAAAAAAATATAAATTGTTATTCTTCAAAAAATAATAATAAATTAATAATAATAATAATAATAATAGTAACAATAATAAATTACTAATAATGCCGATTTTTAATGATATTTATTTTTCAAATAAAAATTTTCTTTAATACATACGTGTATATTTATTTTTGTTCCAATTATAAAGCATTTGAGGCACGTTCCTCAAGCAGAGAGCTCTCATAGCATAGCATAGCACTCGACTCGACTGTGGTAGTGAAAGTAAAACTTAAATATACATATACTTTTACATCTGACGGTACAGAGCAAACAAGGGTTATAATTTTAGAAGAGGGGAACCGTGTAAGGTACGGCCCACTGCATGATTCCCCCTTTACTCTTCCAAACCTTAGATGGTTAAAGACTAGTAGACAACCGCCTTAATTGATTTTGACAAAAGGCGGGAATATAATAGTCTTGAACGATAATAAAATCGCAGACAATAATTTGTGTATATCTTGTTACTAAGGATTAAGGATACTGTTATTACACTAAAACCATGTAAAACACTCGTATTTTTAATTGTATTGTATAAAGGTGCATTCACAAATGAAAATTAGGTTTAGATTTATGGTTTATACTTCACACAGATGTCTGTACATATTAAAACTAATTTTCAGGCAATTTAAACTTATATTTATGAACGAATTACTTAAACCTAAACAAAAACCATAAACCTAATTTTAATTTGTGAATGCTCCTTAACTGATTGTAATATAATACGATATTAAACTTTACGGTACCATTTGAATGGGGTCCTGCACTCTGATTTTTTTTAATTTTAAGTGAAAGTTCTTTTAATTTTGAAGCAATTCGTAGTATTAAAAAGTAGTAATTGTTTTTAGTTTAACTGCATTTGATTTTTAATGTCAACATGACGTCACGATGATACCTACAGCTACTAGATAATACATAGCTGACTCGTCCGCCATATTGGTGCCAAAATGAAAACAGCAAATTATGAAATAAAAGTGCAATTCTTACAAGTTTATGTAGTAACTATTTTCATAATTAAATATATCTTTCATATTTGCCATATTATATTTATTTAAAATAATAACACAAGAAAAAATACGGTTCGTTAAGAACTTTGAGGTTAGAGAAAAATATATGTATTGCATAAGTACCTGTAAAAATTAAAACAATTTCTCAAATGATTTGCACAATTTGGAGGAGAACAACCCGTCATTATGGATAATTTCTACGATTAATAATACTGTAACGCTGATATTGAATAATTTAAATAAATAAATATATCATCACGGCGTATTACCCATTCCTGGGTGTGCCAATCTGCTTTGTACGCAGGTATCGGTAATAATGATGACATATTTGTACCGTGCGGGCGTTTACCAGGCGTCACCTCACGGGCACGCATTGCTGGCGTGGAGAGTGCACCACAGGGGTCAATTTTGTGCCATTTAAAATTGGAAATAGTAATAATAATAATAATTTAAGTGGCTCCAAAATGGTGGACGAATCAGCTGTAATTTATCTAGTAGCTATAACGATACCTATTGCTTTTTTCTCTGGCACAAGCTCTATAGGAAGCAGCGAGAGACAGGTAGCCTAAAGGCGTCACAGTGTCACTGACAACAAACCAAATATCTCGCAAAGTAATTATTAAAAATTGTTTTTTTCATCTTAATCGCTATTTATTGAGTAGTACTTTAAGTATAAGGTGTATATTTTATTATTTTTTGGTATGGTGTAGGACACCATTGGCGCCACTGCGCGCAACAAGAACATGGCGGCTTCATTCAAGGTCTCTCAGTTTGGTATCTAAAGTTTAAAGGTCCGGCAGAGCTTCGCTACTGTATATATTGTGTATATGTGGCTAAGCTTTACACTAAAGGTTTCATTATAAGTATTCCTTTTAATTCGTAAATTATAAAATTAAAAGAATTTTAATATTATTTAAGAACAATTATTTTTCTCGTAGAACATGCGATACGGTGCGACACATGCGAGTGTTTAGGAAACGCATAGACGACACCGACCAGTACTACCTGTCTGAATCTCGATTTTTCAAGAATGTTTTGGATCTAGTTCAGTTCTATGAACATACTAGCCTTAGAGAGAATTACGAAAGACTTGAGGAGAATGCCAGACTTCAATGGCCCTACAGACAGATTATTGCAGTGGTGGAATGCAGTTTCGAACCTCAGGAAAACATCCATCTACGCCTTGCACAGGGTACTCACATACGAGTCTTTAACATCGACGGAGAATTCTGGAAAGGCAAATATGGTAATCTAGTAAGTAAAAAAAAATTATTTTATAAAGACACGAAAACTCTTATGATTTGGACATTAAAAATGTAATCTTTAATAAATAACTGCTGAGAGTAGGAAAAAAGTGGTCAGCGCTGTACCTTTATGTGTGTATCATCATTAATACTATTTTTATAGTTTTTTTTCTTTTAAATTACACTTTCGTATAAAATGTGCTGGGAATTCGTTATCAGTTTAGTTTAGTTCAAAAGAATACACATTTGTTTTCGAAATACAAACGAACACAACATGGCAATTTAGTACAGATTTTAAGATTAATTGGCAACGTCGTTCTGATTCACATTTTATTACGATTTTATATGAATTTAATGAATAACATTCACAGCAGTCTTTTTTCAAATTATTGGTACGTTATATAAACTGCGCTAAAGGCGCTTTTCTTTTACATACATGTGTAGCACTATGCATCACTTATCTCCCTTATCATTTAAATGTGGTAGACTACTCTCATGTACCTACGTACCTTGTCCCTGCCATTTGCATATCAGAAATGGTCACTTTTATTTCAGAAGTCGTTTGTAATTCAGAATAATCAATTTGACTTCAGAAAGAGTCATTTGTAATTCAGAATAGTCAATTTAATTTCAGGACTGGTTAAATGTAGTTTAGAATAATCATTCGTCATTTGTAATTCAGAAATCACCAAATGTATTTCAGAAAGCGTCAATTGGAACGTTATACCATAGACTAATATCACTGTATAGACTACTAACGTAAATGGGAAACGCTCAGCGTACTAACTTGTGGGAGCGGGTTACGCGGCGTGTGGTGTTCGCAATCAGTAGCTATCGCCACACGTAGATATCTGTATATTCTACAACTACAACGCAACGCTCCCACCACATCTTATCTCTTATCGCTTCCCCCCACCGCCGTCGCTCCGTGAATCGTTCCTCAAGCAGTGATCCAGCAGTAGCACAGCGCACAATATATGTTTTATAGATTGGCGCTGTGCTGTGTGCTTGTATTTATTATAAATGTAAATTAATTTAATTGTTGCCTCTGAGTATAATAATAGTAAAAAAATAAGAATGAAATAATATATAAATTTTAATTTTAAATTTTTTATCAGAAACTAATTTGTTCTTTAAGTCATTACTTAGCCATTTCACATGTTTCATTATTAAGCAATGAATTCCATAGAGTATAATATATTCTTTATGAATTTTGCATTCATCAAACCAGGTTGGCATTTTTTTCGAAATTATATTTCTCATACAAATAATTTTTTATGCCAATTTTATATCGTTGGTTTTTAAAATCATTTGAAAAAATTTCGCAGCATAAATTTATGATTTGACGAACATCTTTAGTTGATATTTCTAAATAATTTATTTGTTCATTAGAAGAATAGTCTCTATTTATTATTAATAGTTGATCTGGATCACTCATATCCTTGCTGTATGAAGTTTTTTATTGCACGTTTCACATCTGTATTTCTCAATACACCGTTTCACTAAAAATCCACAAAAATATACTCTACTATTGGAACTCATTGTACCTGTCTTAAAATTTAAACTTAGGTCAGTTGATTCATCGGAGGAAGAACTTTATATTACATAAATAAACACAGTTAAAATATTGTTACCTATTAAAAATATAATTTAGAAAAGTTTATTTGTCGTCTGCATTCCACACTGTTACAGTAAAAAATTAAAGAGAATTACTTATAAATGCAATTGAAAACATGATATTTTTACGACAAAATCACAGAATTACACCTTACGTAAGCGTAATGGCTGCTTTATGATGGATTTAATTTAAAAATTTAGATTTACAAATTTAGATTTGAAATTTACGATTTATCTTGCTGGTTTATAGTGAATTTAATGATATGAAATATGCCCAATCAACTTACGTGGTTTGACACAAATGGGATGACAGTTATATGATATTTGTCATTTTTATCATAATCAATCTGTATTGTTCTATAGATAATATTAATAATATATCCATATTTTCAGAATCCATTTGTCAAATAAAAATTAAAATGTTTCAACTGTCTAGTGTTTCTGACGAGACGATCGAGCCGAGAAACTACATTGTCTCGTCTCGTCTCGTCTAGAAGACAAAAAATTTACTCTCGTCTCGATTTTTTCTCGTCTCGAACAATGGAGTCTCGTCTTGGCCGAGAATCTCGACGAGATTTCTCGATTTTTTTAATGGATCCAATATGTAATTTATTCTTATATACTTACCGTAAAAACACATAAATAATATTCAGGGTTATTAAAAAAATTGAGACAACTATTTTCTTCAGTATCAATTTTATACCTACACAACAAATTACAAAGTTAGAGACAGAGTAATTTGATACAGCCCTACTATAATAATAAAATAATGTTCTTATTCATGAACAGTTACAAATAAACAACAAGTTAACAAAACTTATTTTAGATTAATAAAATGTATAATATAAAAATAATGTTAATTATTAGTATAAACAGGGTAAGTAAGGGTGATTAGCATTGTTTTATCTCTGTCAAGCGTTTATGAATTAGTTTAGAGAAAAATACTTCAAATAACAGTCGTAGAAAAATTTAATTATATACATCTTTTATTTGATGTATTTTTCTTTAAAATAATTAATAAGCGATTGAGAGTTAAAACAATGCTAATCAACTGCTCGCTGTAGTATTCAAACTACCAGCCAGGCAATTTGAACCACCAAAACGCAAATTTTATGCTTCGCTTAAATAAAATAATGAAAGCGAAGTTATCATTTAAAATAATGGTCATTACTGTGAAGCATTCGAACTGCTTTTATTTATTTAAATCAAGTTTAAAATTAAACGTCTGGAGGTGCAAATTGTTACATTATTTATTATACATATATTATAATAATTAATTTTGTTTCTCGTTTATAATATTTGAGAAAAGAGAAATAAATAAGCTTTTTTTGCAAATCAAAAGTTATAGTTATAGTACCAAATTACACATGGCATCTCTCTTTAACGCGTCGTCAATTTTTAAGTGTATCTTTTACATATTTAAACATTATTTGTTTAAAAGAATCCCTATAAATAATAAAAAATTAAAATTAAATAAATATATCATCACGCTTTTTGCCCATTACTGGGTGTAACAGTCTGTCGATAGATAGTTTTATTTAAGAAATTTTAGCCCGATCCTGTATTAGATTTATACTTTAAAAAATATGATAATTCTTAATACAAATTTGCAAAATGTTCCAACGAAAATAAAAAAACTGTACTTTTAAAAATACAAAAAATTGTCGAGAAATCTCGGAATAAATGTCGAGAATCGAGAATCTCGACATGTAAGTATCGTCTCGTCTCGTGAGTTCAAAAAGCTTTCTTTCGAGACGAGACGAGATTCGAGAATGTCTCGTCTCGTCAGAAACACTGCAACTGTCACTTGAAACTGTCATTTTCCCCACCAAAAATCATTGTTTGAAATACAGTGAAATGATTGGACGCATTTACAAATTTACATTTATAATATAAAATATGGTGATATTTTAAATGTAAATTCTAAATCATAAATTTCTTAAATTCATCATGAACCAGTAAAGGCAGATATGTACAATTTATATTTATAAATTTAAATTCGTAAATCTAAATTTGTAAATTAAATCCATCATAAACCAGCCATAAGTGTCCCCTGATTTTTAATTTATTATCAAGTACGTGTGAAACATAAATAGAATTTTAGAAAAAAAAAAATAATATCCTCGATAACTAATTTGGACGCTCGTCCTTATTTAACCCGGCAAAATCATTAATATAATGAGAAATTTTTCTTTATTATGCATGTTTGTTGTTTTCATTTAAAATAGTTTTGACATCGGTTTACCAGCAATACTGACAAATATTTTTTAGAAATATTTTGCTTGACACTGAGACGTACAAAAAAAAACTAAAAATAAATGTTAAATTTACACCATGAACATACCGACCTATTAATAATAAACAATTAATAATTACTTTATTTGAGAAAATTCTGTATTGAGTTCGCGTACTTAAACGATTTTACATGCAGTGACAATTTGGTAGAGTTAAAAAAGTGCATTTTCACTCTTTTATTGTAAAAAAAATACATACTTGTGAACACATTTTAATGAAAAAATTGCACTATTTTTAGCGGACGTAGAAATTGATATATGTATTTCGTACACAAACAACAATTAATGAAGGCATTAATAAATTTGTATTTGTTGGATTTCAAAAAGTAACAAGTGGATATCTTTTCTCTCTCTCTGTCTATTACTTGTATTATTTAAATTTCAGCATTATTTTCTCATAATCTGGAAATCTTAACTAACTTATCGCTACACTTGCTATACTACCATTCCGCGGCAAGAGATGTCGCTACAGTGGCATACTACCATTCCGCGGCAAGAGATGTCGCTACTATTTCGAGGAATTTTTTAGCGTCCATATACGTTAGTAGTCTATACAGTGATATTAGTCTATGGTTATACGTATTGAGAAATATTTTTGATTTGCTGTATTGGGACCCGCAGAATCCGTTGGCGGCGCTGTAAGTGCACCTGTTGGCACCTGATTGGCTGAAATTGGAGACAGGAGACAAATTTACCCAACGTAATTTCGGCTACTTATAACTAGCGCTGATGCAAGCGACATCTGCTGGATGGCTTAAAAGGAACAAAGTATATTTTGAAGAAGTCACGTGATCTGAAACAGAATGTGACGTCAGAGCATATACAGTTTAACATATGACAAACTATCGCCTACTTTTATTTATGTAAATAACGTAAACTGTTTTTCTATTGGCTATGAATGACGTACTGTATGTGCTCCGATGTCACAGGAGTGGAGGGTTGTTTTTCATTACTATTTCTGGCGCCAATCTTTTTATTTGATTATTGGTGTAAATAACAATAAATTATTTTTTATATTACTGTGCAAAATATTGCATAAACTTTCATTTAAAATACTTTTTAAAAAATGTGAAACCGGCTCATTGTAGTTTTCTTACAAATATTGTTAACAGTTCCACTTAACAGGATTTTTAAGTTTGTTTAGTAGAATCCTTCATCAAGAAGCATAGTTGAGGGACAATAATTCGTAAATTCGGGTTTAATTACTACTTGTGGCGTAACTTGACTTATGGTAATTTTGATTTCCTATAAAACTTATTATAATCTTATCTCGTGAAATGTAAAGATAAAACAGTTATTTATCAAATTAAAGTTTTGCGATATATTTAAATTTATTCTCCTTACGTTCAGTCAATCAACTTATCTTCTTTTCCAAAAACTATGGAATTTGTCTTGAATTTTTGTTGTACTCGTACACTTTTTAACACAGCACGTATTGGTGTATATTGTAATTGGATTATTTTTCACACATGTTCAATGAATTTATAAAATATAAGCGTGAGAACATCTTTTATGTTGAACGAGATAATAAGCATTTTTGAAAATTCTATCGGTAGATACCGCATCTATCGATTGCGTTCGAAAACACGAGTGGTTAATAGTTACTGTGTTCGAAAATTGTACCATATTTACCAGATCCATCTACCGGATCCATGATTTGTGGATCGAATAATTCAAATGAAGAATCTAACCTCAAAAAGGTAGTAATGCCAAACAAAGTGCGCGCGTTAAAACTGAAAATGTCTTCAATATTGGAATCGAGTAGCACTGTGCTCACTTTGTTAACTACGTGAAATTTGAAATCTGTTTCAAACTTTCAAATATTTTTCATATGTTAGAAATCTACCCTGTTTACCACTTGCGTTCTTAAAATATCGATTACGGTAGCTTTAATCTGGTAAACAGCTGTTTACCGATATATACCGACACCTCACCAGTAGAATTTTCGTAAATGCCCGATGATGTTTACATATTTGATATGTCTTACTGGCTGCATTAATTTAGTTCCCTAAAATTCCGATGATGTCGCATGATATTCTGCGGGTTCCAAACATTTACAATAATTCAGAACGTTATAATTATAAGGATGTAATTCGATATAAGATATTGGTACGATCAAAATATAGTTTAGCTATGATTCTTATTGCTGCAACAAACCAATGCGCACCCACTTTCTCCTTTCGATGCTATTTATTTCATTTGTATTATTGTACATTGTTATACAATATTGAATTGATATTTTTGTATTTTGACTGCTTCGATATAATTTTATTATAAACCTCTTCTTTAAGTTGGTTTTGAAAAAAAGTGAACAATAAAAATTAACAATATAAGAATATTCTGTTCGGTTTGTTTGCAGTAATTGAGTTGAAACATAACTATGGGATATACAGATTGACAAGGGAAAGAAAGTAAAAAGATTACTGCTATGTAGGCAATTATTGATGCTTTCGGTACCTGCTGTGTATAGTAAAGTAACAATGAATGAATTCAATGTCGTTTATACAAAAAAGTACCAAGTAATATGGAACCAATCAGAACGAACTACTGCATACATGCTCATCTCATTGTAGTAGGCAGCAACGGCGTAGACAGCTACAAATTGTTAGATTAGGTGCTGAAATGTCAAAATGGAGAATTTCGACGAAAATTTAATAAAGCAAGTAGAAAAATTTGATTTACTTTATAATAAAAAAAAATACATTTTTCAAAGATAGAATAGCAAGAGAAAACGCATAGGAATCAATTGCTACTGCTGGACAAGCTAATGATCGCAAGTGTTTCAAAATGTTCATGTTTTTGTTGTGCTCTATTCAAAGGTCTTGTTTTAAATCTTCGTGATCTTCGCCGTTTTTCTATTAATATACTCTAAGCAATACTTGTTATTGTTAAACAACACATTATTGTGGTGCCCATTTTATAATTTATTTTTATAACATATAATTAATTCATGTTGAACAAACTTAAATATAACTCCGCACTATTCACTTTTCTTTTCACAGTACAAACCAAAATGTCAGCTGTCAAATTCAGTGTTCGAATCGTTCGGATACTTTTGTAAAGAACGATATTACTCGAACGTAATGGTGGGTTTATACAGCAAGTAGAGTAAAATAAAAAAAGTATTGTAAAAAAAGATAATAGATATTTGTATATCAAGGCCGCAAAATCACTCTTTAGCGTACTGAGAGATAAATTGTCGCCGAGGCCGCTTGCGGCCGAGGCAAGACAATCTCGAGGGCGCTAAAGGATTTCGCGGACAAGGTGTACACACTATTTTTTGTGCAACCGTAAAAATTATGTAATTACAAATTTTATTAATTTTAAACAGTTTCATTGTAAATAGAAAGTTAGCATTCAAGGTGGCTATGGAATTAACATTTGATAAACAAAACCATGCAATTCTCAAGTGTCAAAGTGATTGTTTACCTAGTTTTGCGGCCGCTACCATAACAACGGTCGCGAAATCCAATTTCGCAGCCTGTATTGCGGCTGCGAAATGCATATTTCGCGTCCGGTTGCATAAAAAATATATTAAATCAATGTATTGGTTTATACAATAAAGTAAACCAAATTAAAGTAAACGTAAAGTAGTATCGCAACGTAGAAGTTTCTTATCTTTATTAATTCCTTACGTTCGAGTAACATCGTTCCTTACGAAAGTATCCGAACGATTCGAACACCAAATTTGACAGCTGACATTTTGGTTTGTACCAGTTTGTACCACAGATCACACTCGCACTACACTTGTTTGTACTGTGAAAAGTGCGGGGCATAAATTAAGGAAAATATATAGTAGAAAATTGGCTATCTCCCTTATAAACCGTGATAACAAGTTTTAGTGACGTCTATGAAAAGGTCAGAGAACTAAATTTGACAGTTGAGAGGTGGCGGGAAATATGAATTCATTTTGAATTATTCTGAAAATTTAATTTCATTTCTTAATAATGTAATTAATAAATAATCTATTGAAAATAGATAATTTATTAAAGACATTATTAAGAAATATGAAATATATGTTGCACTGTAGAAAAATAATAAAAGTATTAATATGTTAATGTCTTTATTTAAACATGTAGGTGTTACATTACATTATTTAAATCAAATAATAAATAAATAACTACAAATCTCAAACTATACAGCGACAACTAATAAAATTTAAGCACATACTACTCAAGAAAACAAAAATTTGAATTATTATAACAAGAAGTAATTTTATTTCAAAAAATCTGATGTGGCCAGCACATAACCTCTCGCCAGATATGTTACCTGGTTGTACGCATAAAACGAAAAATATATTTAAATACAAATACATATATTCATGTCTCACTACAAAATAATTCTCACATATATTTGCAAAATCTATGGGATATTTTAATATAAATTATGTACAATACATACATTTTCTTTATATTCAATATCCTGAAATTTTCTTTTTCTACTTTCCTTTTCTTTTCCTTTATATTCGTCATTTTTCCGCAAATTCCTTTTATATTCTTTTTTACGTATATTCTTTTGCGTTGTTGACTTTTTTTTATTTTCATAATCTTCATAATAATGTACAAATATTTTTGACAGTGGCCTACAAATATTTTTGACAGTGACATTTATGTGTCAATTACAAACATTTGAATTTCTTGCCTTGAAGTAGTTTGATTTGAGAATTTTTACATCAAATTATTTTATATGCATATCTTTATCTCTTAATCTATAGAAGATATAATAATGAATTTATATTTATCGAATAAAGAATTTAACTTTCTTTAATATAAGTAATTACATAAATTTTCGATAAATAATATTTAGATGATTTTTTTCTTGTAACTACTACTTCCGGTTGTCCAATTGTTACCAAAACTTAATCAACTCTTCCCATTATTGTTAGATTGAGGAATCCGTAGTTAAAAATGTTTTAAGTCTTATAGTATTTGAGAAATCGTGAATCCAACATCCACACACACACACACACACACACACACACACACACACACACACACACACACACATACGGACATCATCGTAAAAATGTTATAATCGGATTCTAGGGACCTTAAAACGTGCTTATTCACTAAAATCTGGATATGCGATTTTTAGCATGAATACAATACCTCTCTTAGCGAGAGGTAAAAAGGGATGTTACTTATATGTCAGCCAGAAATACACTGCTTCTTTGACGTCGTCATCGATATTCGTTCACTTTTTAACAAATCTACACTCCTTTATACTCCTTAACAACATCATACTATTCCAACATTCTTTGATGAATTTTATGAAGCTTCATGTCCTTTCGTCAAAGAATGGGATATCTTGCTGCTCTCCTACGGTGCAAACATCTAAGAGCACCGCGATGATGTACATTCTTCTGGTCCACTTGCACACACCATTTCTTCTACTGGGCCCTGTCAACTTCTGCAAGAATATCTCTTTACTACGTAGAAGTTACAAATATTTCATGTGATCTTTTTCTGAAATTTGAGTAATTTGTTAATTTTTTATATCAACCTCGTATAATAACGCTAATATGAAAGATATACTTACCGAAAATATATTGAATTGCACTATATTACAATAAACATACATATTCACAAATAACAGTTTGAATTTAAAATGTCAAAAATTTTTGAACAATGCAATGATAGAGAATTGTGGGAAATTGACAGCAGTTTTCAAACATTTATCACCTTTTTATAGGATTTCGACATTAAACTTTAAGAATCACTGTAAAATCTGTACTACTAACGACATCTATGAACGGGTCAGGAAGTATTTCCAGCGCTACTAGATTGCAAACTTGTTATCACGTTTCTCAATGCAGATTCACCCCCCTGCTGCGCACTATTCACTTTTCTTTTCACAGTACAAACCGAAATGTCAGCTGTCAAATTCAGTGTTCGAATCGTTCGGATACTTTTGTAAAGAACGATGTTACTCGAACGTAATGGTGGGTTTATACAGCAAGTACAGTAAAATTAAAAAAGTAATGTAAAAAAAGATAATAGATATTAAATCAATGTATTGGTTTATACAATAAAGTAAACTAAATTAAAGTAAACGTAAAGTATCATCGCAACGTAGAAGTTGTTTATCTTCATTAATTTCTTACGTTCGAGTAACATCGTTCCTTACGTAAGTATCCGAACGATTCGAACACCGAATTTGACAGCTGACATTTTGGTTTGTACCAGTTTATACCACAGATCACACTACACTTGTTTGTACTGTGAAAAGTGCGGGGCAGTTATACGTCATAAAAATGAATTATAAAATGAGAACCACAATAATGTGTTGTTTAGCAATAACAAGTATTGCTTTGAATATATTAATGAAAAACGGCGAAGATCACGAAGATTTAAAACAAGACCATTGAATAGAGCACGGCAAAAACATGGACATTTTGAAACATTTGTGAGATATTAAAGCAAATAATTACGAAAAATACTTTTTCTATTTTGGTTCTTTAATATGTACTTTATGAAACCCATTTGGATATCATAAAGTACTTCTTTATGACATCCAAATGAGTTTCATAAAGTACATATTAAACAACCAAAATTTAAATTCCTGGATATGAAATAACGTACATTTTTTGAAAAAATGACCAAAATAGAAAAAATAGTATAAAATACACGTTTCATAGGACATAAGACAGCGCACTTTTCCCATTGGAAGACTCGCGGCAAGCCGCTCGTTTCTAAGAATGATGCTTGCACTAAAATCATGTCTTATGAAACTTGTATCTTAATGTACTATTAAATATACTCGATTATCCCCGGACCAATTTGATTTTTTATTGAACTTGTTGACTCAGCATTTGCAGAATAATCTTGCTAAAATCCCAGTGTCCCCAGCTCATCCTCTTACAATGACACTACAGTAAGAATAATACATAATTAAAGACATATATTATTGAAATAAAAAAATAAAATAAATATATCATCACGGCATATTACCCATTGCTGGCTGTGCCAATCTGCTTTGTATGCAGATTTCGGTAATGATGATATATTTGTACCGTGCGAGCGTAATTAAAAAATAATTTATTTTAGTTTCTTGGCTGAAGGATGCTCAATGCAAAAATAGCTTGGACTAATTAAAGATGAATAAATCAAGTATTGTAAAACATACAGTCAATTATTTACATTCACTGATTATGTTGCACTAGGAAAAGATCCCCGTTGTACATAGTTTTCCTGCCACGGCACTGATCCATTTCGACTAATAAATAATCAGCTAACATTTCTCTGTTGGTTTTAATACTTTCTGCAGCATTATTAGAACCAATCCTTCCTACAGATCTAAGTATAAATCCATCTTCTCGCGCCTTCCCAAAATGATAATTGCCATCCTCATCAACATAATCTGCATAACCTGTATCTTCTTTCAATGAGTTGTATGTCTTGTTCTCGACACTACAAAATTATGTAAAACTATTCAAGCTTTGGTGATATTTTCACATGTTCAAACGTTTCCTAAAATAGGCTTTCTGAGAATGCGCCACCTTTGTGCTAAAATTCCAAATGTATTCTCAATAGTTCTCCGAGCTCGTGAAATACGATAATTAAATATATTTTTTCTTATGCCCAATTTTTCTCCTGGGTATGGTCGCATAATTCGTTTATGTAGTAGGAATGCCTGGTCAGCCACAAAGAAAAAGGGTAGACTTGAAGTGCTACTTCCGTGTAGGAGCTCATCGTCAGGAAAATTAATATCATCTTTCATCACAGCCTTACCAAATTTGGACATTTTGAAAACATAACGAACATAACTAGCATGGTTAGATCCCATACTACCAATATGAAGCGATAAAATGCACCATAAACTTGTATGTTGTGCACGTAGTCACCTGTGAGGCAAGCAACTGGAAGGCAGCCATTTGCAGAAAAGGCAAAATACGCGCCAAATTTAAAATTACATAATTGAAACAAATTATAAATGGAATGAATTAACAGATTTTTTTTATATGTATTGTGTATATTTTAAAAATTATAGTTATTATTTTAATAATATAAATACACTTATTACACATATAGCAAATTCACAATAAAATAGGACTATGAATTTAAAAATAATATTTGCTTATTAAAATGATGCCTTTTGCTTATGTGGTGGAAAATTTGGAAATACAGAAGGTGCTGAGCCTGGTCTTAATCTTCTTATATACGTTCCAGGCCTTTTCAAATAAGCAATTTCAAGAAAATGATCACTCCAAATTTTTGATGCTTTTGTAGGTGAGAAATCTTTTCTTTTTATAGCATCTATCCACAATCGGAATATACCACTATTATTTAAAGGAAATCTGTAAAATATTTAAAACAATAGTATGATTAAATATGTACACATATATATATATATATATATATATATATATATATATATATATATATATATATATATATATATATATATATGAACAATAATACTTACTTGTAGATTTTATTTGATAACTGACGATAATTGATAGATATTATTTTTTTCGTTTTTGTGAACTAGGTCTGCATTCCATCCAATCAAAGGGCATCTTTTATATCCCTATCTAAACAAACGCTATTTTGTTACGTGAAATGAAGTATAGGTATAAATTAGTGCAAAATTCACGATTATCGAACACGATGCTGACGAATTAGAACAAACAAATGAACAGACCTAAATACTTTAAAATAAACATAAGAAAGTAATTATTTCGTTTTGAGCCACCTGTATGATGTGAAAGTGCCAAGGAGCACCAGGAGAAATCACTTATATACCCAGCCATTATACCGTGCAGCGCCAAAAAAACGGATTCGGTCGATACTAATTTGTGGCACTATCGGTTAGGTAGAATTCGAAATAACCCTTTATTCAATTTATGCGCGCGTTTTGATCACAGTCATCTACAAGGGTGATATGTTCGGATCATAACTTGTCAGTTGTCAGTGAAGAAATAAATAATCATTTTGAAAAAAAAAATCTTTTCTAATTTCTTTCGATTTTTGTAACTCCCGGAGGTAAGTTATTAATTTAAAATTCTGTGAAGTCTAATTTACTTATTAATTACTAACATGTATCTAACATTTATTTATTCGTTTGTAGATGTCATACAAATGCTGTTTGAAATCATGCCTTTTTGCCTTTCGAACCCAAGATCACCCCAAGATAGTGTGAAAATCAACTGCAGACATGTATTGTTGTATTTTTCTATGATAATTCTAATTAACTCCTTGAAAAGAGAATTGAGAAGAATTGATGAACAGGTTCATCCAGGGCCGCTCCGTGGGTATAAGGCGTCTTTGTGCTATGCTACACTTTAGTGCCCATTCCCCTCGTAAAATTTGCAAATTAAAGTTTAAAATATACATTTGCTCTTCAAAAATGTTAGATATAATATATTGATGAAATTTTCTTAGATTCATTCTTGTAATCAATAGATTATAATCAAAATTGTTTGTTGTAATCAACAATTTTACAACAGATTTCAGAATTGTATGTAAATCATAAAGTATTTGATTCTTCGCAAAATGCTAGTAGGTATTTAATATTGGATTCATTGTGCGATTCATTCTTGTAATCAATATTTTTGAGTTATAATCATTATATTCTTTGTTGTAATCAACATTTCCACAGTTATTATTTCAATATAACAATGTTATTGTTCACTTCTATCACGATAATTTGTAAGTTTTATAGTAATTTTGTCTTTGCGAATAAGAGTATTTTATAAAAATTTACTATTATTTACTTTACTGTCTTGAAACGGGGCCCCTCAAAGTCAGGCGCCTTTGTGCAGGGCACAACCTGCCCACCCGCACGGAGCGGCCATGTGTTCATCTTAATTATTTACCTATAAGACACTAATCGCATTATTTGTATTTACAAATATTAGAATATTTCTGTATGTACTGTATTATAGTTTATATAAATATACTGTCAATTCTTACATATTTTGTATTCATTTTAAAAAATTTATTTTATATTATTTAAGTATAAAATATGAACAACAGCGCTCTGAAAGGGTACTGCGGAATAGGTCGAAACGAAACTCTGTTACCATGGCTGCTAGAACGGTCGTCGTATCCTAGCATTGAATGCTTACTCCATTTCTATCCTCCTTGGAAAGTGCAATAATGAAAAGAAAATGAACTCATGTAGCGAACTTAACTTATTTCCATAAGGAAAAATTAACAATTTTTCTGATTTCCAGATTGGTTATTTCCCGCGGAGATGTGTAAAGGTGCTTGAGGAAGTGACTTATGATTCTGAATGATTTGTAGGTACGTCTAGTCAACAGAATTTTGTGCCGAACAGAAAGAACTGTCTACGTTATATTGTTGTGTCTTGTGGTGACGCTACACATAGTATAAGTGTAATTTCGTTCCAAAAGCATTTATAAAAGTTATATAGAGTTTGAAAGTTGTATATTTTTTATTATATATGTATATATATTTTCATGTTATACAAGCAAAGCATAGGTGCCATTTTGTTATTATTTTTTATTATCAGAATATTTTTATTGCATAGTATGTGTATATTTTATTCAGGAACAGAACAATTAATCAGTATTTCATGTTATTAAATCAGAAATTTTAAAATTATTAATTTAATTTTCCGTACTTTTATAAATAAATATTTGTTAAACCATTCACATTATAAATATTTTATTTTTGACTTATTTAAAATTGAACAGAAAACAAACTATTACGTGGTGCAAAAGTTTCGTTGTGATATTTTTTAACAATAATTTTGAGAATCACAAACATATAGTAACTTTTATAGCACACATATCTAATGATATAGTTTATTTTATTACAGAAAGATTGATATATTTGGTATGAATCATATTCTCATATTATAATCGTGATTTTTAAATATTGTTACATTATTGTCTGTTTAAAATAAATTAATGTCATAGAACTCATGTTCGAAACTGTTTCACAATGAATTATTATAGCAAGGTTGACGTCAAATTGTAAAAGCAGCTAGCTCAATTTTACTATTATCGGCGTCAAATGTTGAAAAAGGCCTAATTACGACACGTTACATTAATCGTGTTTAAATTTATGATATAAAATAAGCTTTATGAAAATAGAATCGTTGTTAGTCTGTAAATTTATCATAGATATAATGATGCGTTTCAATTCTGTTGCTAAATGTTGTCTATTATTTATACTTTACAAATATTTTTGAGAAAATGTACAATACATTGTTATAAAGCAACAGTTTTGAATGTATTAAATCAATTTCAATAATGAAAATCGTAATTGTTAATGCACATTATGTATTCCGTCAAATAGTGAACGAATTTGTTAACAAAAAGACTAAAAATTTGTGCCAAAATATTTATTTTGAACATACTAGTAAATAAACGTATATGCTATCATTAAATATGAAGATATTTTACATACACAACGATACATTAAGTTACATTGTCTTTTAGGCAGAACGAAATTGTTTAAATTGGTGCTTGCTGCTTTATATTTCTGTACTAGAACAGAATGAAGGTGTAGAGGCTGTAGCTATTGCTCACGTTGTAATCTTAAATATTATTTATAAACACTATTATGTTAAAATAAATATTCAAATACGTAATAATCGTATATCCCATATAAATCAATTGTTGTAAATAAGGTCGCATTTTTTAACCATATAATATTGTCCCTTTCCTTCCTGACCTTGAAAAAATTTGTTAACAAATTTGTTACAAACTAACCAGTAAAACAACCTGATGACTGATAACACAGTATAACTGCCATCAAGGAGGACATTTAGAAATGTTAAAAATTAACAAATATAGAGTGACCCATGAGGAAACCGACAAACTTTAACCATGTATTCCAGGGTCAATCTAAGTAAAAAAGTACATATAAACTATAAGTCATTTCTTCTCCGTTTTATTTTTTGTTCATTTATTTATTTGTTTATTTATTTTATTTTTGTCGATGTCTCTAAAACGGAGAAGAATTGACCCATAGTTTATATGAACTTTTTTTTTACTTAGAATGACCCCTAGAATGCATGGTTAAAGTTTGTCGGTTTCCTCATGGGAAACCTGTATAATGTAATTTATAATATACTCCTATTCATCAATCATTTATAATACAAAATAAATAAATAAATGTCAAAAGAGATGCATAAATTGCGAGACGAAACGTAGTCAAGTGCTACATTTACAACAAGTACTATTGGTATTAGTAGTTTTGTAACAAAATTATTCTGTTGGGTTGCATTTGTTTCTCTGCACACAGGGCATTTTGCCGTATGAGAAATTGAGTTAAAAATACACTTCCAACAGAAAACATGACTACAATGTAGGAGGTATACTAAGATATTTTTTTTTATATCTGCACAGAGAAAACATTCGTCTGAGGTATTAAAACTGCTATCTTCCTGAATTTCAGAATTTTCTACGGACTGTTGTTAATAACTACTCTCGTACACTTTTTGGAATAAAGTGCAAATTAAATACAATAAAGATACGCGTCCAATCATAGTTAATGCTTTTGTGGAACTGTCATCGCCCATCCAATGTCTTAAAAAGACCTATAATTAGTTAATTGCCCTTAAAATAAAATCTTAATTCGTAAACTAACCTATTGAATGGGCTACTTGCGTGCCATTTTTTACCTTCCGTCACGTTTAGGTGAGGAAGGTATTGTCTTGTTTGGTCAAAAAAATCGATGATGAGTTCTTATAGTTAGGGAGGTGGAGGCAGAAATTTTTAAGTCATTTGATCGTGTTGCAGAAGTTGAAAATATTGAAATTTTGATTATAAGAACCAGTAATAACAACTTCTGCATTATTAATTAATAAGTAATTAAACATGTAAAAATAAAAAGAGTCCCTAAGTCATTTGATCGCGTCTGGCACTTTTTTTAAGTTATGGTCCTTAAGAAGGCCTTCAGATAAATCTCATCGCCAGACGTGTATGTCCCTGCATTAATGAGTAATTCATTTTTTATTTTAACTTTTTGATGTATTAAAATTTAAATGATTTGGTCGTCAATAAAATTTACACGAAATGTTAATTAGGTCATAAACAACAAGAAAACAATAATCTGCCATTTTACTTTTACTGCGATAATGAGAGGCGAATTTCCAAAATTGCAAAAAATAAACGGCGCATTAAATTATTTGATCGTGTCTGGCTCTGGGCTAAATTGTTCTATTGTATGTTAAAACTATGAATATTACTATGCCAGACATTAGTATCACTGATTTTCTAAAGCCAGAAGATTTTTTTGTAGCTACTGTAATAATCCAGTCAATATGTACAAGAGAACCTGCTTACCTGGCAAAAGGTCGGGTATTTATAATTTTTGGATATGTTGTAATGACTAAGGCCAGTGATATGAAACCAATTTTGAAGAAACGAAAACCCTGTGCTACCAGAGTTATAGGGAAAAAAGTACGAAATTTTAGGTCTTTTTTCGGTTTTTCCTCAATTCTTCTGTTTCTATACATCAGAGTAAAAGTTGTTATTATCAATATTATAGAAGACAAAATTTTCTACAACTTTTATATTTACGATTTTTTTCTATGGGCTATACTCATTGAACTACAGAGCAGTGAAAATATCAGAATATTTGGGAAATGACAAAACACACACATATCGCAGAAATATTGATGTAGGCGAAAATTTTCCTCCACCCTGCATTTTGTGATGCAAGCAAGCCGTTTGGTTCACATGTTACTAGGACTAGCGATTAAGAGATGTAGCCACTATGAAATGCCTTGGAGGCACGACACGAGTTATTGTGGGTTGTATAAAAAATTGGCGCGGTTTTTTTAAAAATCGCAGTGGTTCGCAAACCATTGTATCTACAGACCTAGTTTCTGGGTGGCTACACTCCTTAATGGGTAGATTATTATCCCACTAACATACAATTAAAGACTAGCTCCAATTGACGTAACAATGGAATCCCACGCGCAGGGCGGCTCGGTGCACTTACGCGTTCCTTTAGGGCCTCAATAGCCACAAATAAGCCGGTTATTATGGAAAAATTGCGACTTGAAAAATCCTTTGGAACATTTGGAAGTTACAGATTACGGGTGGCTCCAAAATGAGAACACATTAAATTTTAAATGGTTTGAAGGGGACCAAGTACCTCTGTCATACAAGGATTTTTTACTAAAACTACCACAGGATGAACAAACAGGTTATTTTTTTTTTGTTTAATTGATTGAATTAAATGTCAAGAAAATTTCAATGTGTTATTCATTTCAGAAAGCGATAGTATTTTAATGAATGAAGAGGCTGATTTTAGTGCAGATGAAGAAAGTGTGTCCGGGGGAAGTGATATTGAATGAATTTAATAATATTTAATTTTTGTATTTTGTCATTTTTGTATGAGATTTTTATGAATATCTTCTAAAAGCAGTGACATACGTGTCTGGCATAATTTTTTTCTTGTTCTGGAGACAAAAACGAAGAAATTTTTAAAAAAGTGAAAGGCGATCAAATAATTTAATGTAGCTTTTATTTGTTACAAATTAGCATTTTTTTTTAAAAAAAGGCAGCCTCCTATTTGTCTGGCATATGTTTTTTTTTAGTATCTATATAGTCAATTTAACATAATAACTAAATGGCAGACACGATCAAATAATTTAGGAGAGGTTATATATTTTGCAATTTTGAAAATTGTTTTTTCGAAAAAGCAGCAACACCCGACCTGGCCTCCTTGCTTATCCTGTTCACAAGCTTCAAAACTCTATTACCTGTTATTCCTAACGACGATCAAATCATATACCGAAATTGCCACCAGCTCCCTAGCTATTAATGAATAAGCACGTTTTAGGTTCCCTAGAATGTATGTATGTGTGTGTGACGATTTTTTCGGATCGCATAACTTCAATACCACCTTTCCAAAAATGATAATTTTTGCGTACTCCTTTTCTTTCCATCTCTATGAAGAGCTGATTTTAACAGTTTTTCTTGAAAAAAACGTTGTTGAATATCATTTTTTCACATTTAATGTTATTATAAATATTAAAGAATATTTTATTCTCTATAAGATTTGATTACATTTTATACTTCATATTCAATGGATATTCGCAATCGAAATTAACGATAGAGGCGCTGATTTTCGAAACAAAATGGCCGCCATACGATGGGTTTGACATATGACAGTTCACACTATTCACTGAGTTTCGTTGACTGTGTATACAAATCAAGTTTAAAAACTTTTATATGAAAGCCATAAGTTTAAATATTTAATTATTAATTACTACACTACTCACTCAGCTGTCACTTATTCAATATGGCGCTTGTACGATTGCTTTCCGTAGTACCGATTTGCGCCACTAGAGGGAAAATTTTATCTACGATTGCGAATAGAGTAATAAATTTATAAAGAAATTAAATTTCATAAAGCAGCAAGCTGTGCTATAACCATGGAAACATCTACATTATTAAGAAAATTCTGATTGACAAATGTCAGTATCAGTGCATTTGACAGTTGTTTGTGTTATAATTTTACTGGAAATATATAATCTCTTACAGAAAACTTTCTGTATAGAATTTGTACAAAATATATAGAACTGAAGGTAATGTTCTGGAAATATGGAATCTTTTACAAGAAAATCTGTGTGGAATTTTTACAAATACATAGATCTGACCACGATCTGACGCACGGATCACCTCAACTACAGATAGGACACTCAATGTATTTTTCGAAATACAAAATAGTGACATCTACAGATTGCTTCCATGAACTAACGCACACTGTGATGGCTTGGTCGGCACATTACCTTCCGTTTCTGACATAGGAGACATGTCATGTATAGATAAATTGAAATTTTGAATTTTTAATATAAAATACATAATAAGAAAATTGAATATAATTACATACATATATTTTAAATAATCACAATACAATATCTATATAAATGCATTTCTAAATCAATTTAAAATTACTTGTCAGATAGACATACACTTCTATTTTAATATTTGTTTATATGTAAGATAAAAGGATATTGGAAATGGTACGACATTTCGTCATTAAATATAAAAGTAAACGTTTATTTGCTTCTTTGCACTGCACTTTATATCAAACTGCACAACGAATGTTCATCAGCATATTGAATTTCAATTCCATCAAAAATAAACACAGTTAATACACTTTAAAATTAGAGAAATCACGAAATAAATCACTACTGGCACTATAACTAAAACTATAAACTATTACAAATTTAATTACCAAATAATTTAAGTTATTAAAGCGTACGTTCAATGACATGTGTGATGACTTATATGACCTTACAATTCAAAATTACATTCAAAATATTGCAAAATGTTTTGAACGCAAAGGTGACTTAATCCATTTTCTTAAAATGTAAGCACTGTCGCGCCTCTACAGTTTGCTTCCGGGAACTGTGATAGTGTTTTGGCACATTCATTTAGCTGTCCGGTGCCTGATCTGACGGAAGGTAATGTGCTGGCCACATCAGATTTTTTATTTAATATTTTTGAAGAGACTATAAAAACTTGCTACTCATATTTTTTCTTTTGGCAAAATTTTCATTAATTGGCCAGAAAAAAATTTATGAAATTTTAATATTTAAATTACCGCCATGTATGACGTAGAATTACGCCGATCCAGTGAATGGCCGTAAAGCCATAGCATCGGTACGCCCCATAGCAACGGCATGTGCGGGTAATTTAAACATGACAGATCACCTGTTTGACATTTTAATCTTGTATGAGTATACGCTAAGTTAAAATCCTTCAAAATCCTGCTTAACAAATCGAAATACGTAATAAATGTAGTCTCATTTCCACCGATTGTCTTAATGATTAAGAGCTATAATTAATAACTAAGTTCAATGCGCAAAAATGTTTATTATATGGCAACGTTTATTACCATTTCTAGCTATGCATAAGGCTTAATGCTTAAGAACTAAGAGCAATGCATAAGAACAAAAGCTTGCAAACTCCAAGGTTTAAGGCGTAATGCCTAAGCGTAATTGTGAGATGGAAATACATATCTGTCATCTGTATTTCTTTATTTTCTAATCTGAACTGTCAGCTGTCAGTCTATTTTATAATTAAGTTTCTTTAATTTTTAGATATTGATATAGATGCCAAAAATTATGTATATGACATATTAAGAAAAGAAGAATTACTGCTGCAATGACAGTTTGCTAGAGTTAAAAATAAAAAGGATAAAAAATGTGACATTTCTGTCGAATTAGTCACTAAACATAGTAGTTGGAAATGGTATCCTAGTAAATTGTTATAATGCATTGAGCATTACGCATAAATCATTATGCATTAAGCATTAAAACATTCGGTGGAAATGAGGCTTAACAGAAACCACGCAAATTGCAAATAATAAAGGAAAAATGACAGTGACAGAAAAATGACTGTCAAAATCATATTAAAACTCGCACTCGCTCGCCATCTACAGGTTACATTCTTAAATACGCTTCCTTTTCTCCAGTTCAAAATAATGACGTCAAAGAAAATCTTCTTTCTTAATTTATTAAAAAACATAATTATTTAAAAATAAAATTTATATTTTTACATACGTTTTCAACATTACTTTAGGTATATAGTGATAGATATCATGTAAGTCTATTTGAAATATTGTAGTATATGCCGTTCAAATAAAACACGGTCTGGTTGAGTCTAACAAGTCTTTATTGTTTTTAAGAAATTGGATGCATTTTAACAAAAATACCCTTGCTTTTGGTGTTAACTTATTATTAGTATTATTAATTCTTTTTTCGCAGTGTATTATACTAATGTTAAATATTTTTTCGTCACCAATAAATGACCAAAAAATATGTACCTGTAAATGTGTGTATAACAATATAAATGATTTAAATAAATAGCCCATAATGAAGAATGCACATTTATTAGCGCTATGGAAAAAATGCCGTTTTACTATAATGTACTTTTTATTTACCGCTTTTAAAAGCGAATTCAGTATATAGGCTTATAAATTTAATATGAAATAATCATTTATTTGGAATATTTTGTTAACGATTAAATCGTAATATACTGGTATATTATTCTCCAAGAGTTTGAAATTTGGCTAAAGATGTTAAGGAATAATATAGATAATTGGCCAAAGGGTATGAATATTGTATATATTTTCTACTGAATTTATTCCCACATAACCTTATAATATCAGATAAATAATGACCATACCAATCAATGAATTGTTCATCTTTCTGAGAACTTCGCAGTACGTCCATGGCATCAGCGTTATTAAAATTCATTATAACAATAAATTAAAAAATTGAATAACTAATAAACAAATGACAGTTTTTGAGAACCAATCCATTCGAGAAAAATCGATGCTTGCAGCGCACAGCACACCGCACCATGGAGGTAGGTATAAATATAGAGATGGAGAGAGCATAAACTTGAACTATAGGCAAGAGGAATAAAGCACTGTGGGGACGGACGCAGGTACTGTAGCCACTGAACTCAATATATACTACTGGAATACGCCGTCAGCTTCACACTGTACGAAGAGAGAAGGCATGACGTGGGGGTTTCCGTCTTTGTTTTTACATTCTGAGTTAATTATTTTTTCTTCAAGCGTATTATAATGTTCAAATTATGCTACTGTATACAGACTGCAGAAGATATTCATTGTCTTACGAGTACAGAAATGTTGTCATTTTTGTACTACTAAAAAAATGTTAGTGTCTTAGTTCACCCCTGGCGCCGGCAGTCGCCACAGTAACATAGATCATATTGAATCCTCTAGTTTCAAAAGCGGTCATCTCCCAGATTGTTCAATCGTAGTAAATCGCAATAATCTACTGCGAATCAATTCATGCAATATTTATTTAAGTTGTTAGCTTATCAATTATTATTAGATATATAGTTTAAAATTATAAAGTCATTTATAACCATTTCTTTTACGTTTTGTAAATAAAACGTTAATTAAAATGGAGATAGCCGCTTTTGAAAATTAACAAAGGATTTGGCTGCTTTTGAAAGCAACACGTAATGGAGAAGGCCAGTTTTGATATGGAACTGTTGTAATTCACAATCTAAAAATGAATACTATAGAAACAAATAAGGGTATCTTACATAATTAATTAATTAATAAAATAAGACTTTTTTATAATAAAGAAAATTATATTATTGTTACATATTCATTATACATTTATTGCAAAATAAAATTCTTCTTAATCATAATGAGGCGTTTTACAAGCTCGCTTTTCTAATAAAAGTGGTAAATAATATGCGCTTTTACATTTTATTTGTTTGTGGTAATCCCTCGCTTTTAACAAAAGTACCAATAATATGGGTTTGTAATACGGATTAATGACTCTAAATCACATTGTCTACTTCTTCAAGTGGTTCACAAGTCATGCTTTCTTCATGATTCGTTTCTTCCGACGCTTCAATTCTTGCATAGATACTTAATCTTTCTATCTCTCTCCAGTTCTCTCCATAGTGAGCCGTTAACAATGCAGCTACATCTCTTTTTTTGTTAATATTAGGAGCCATGCCACATCTTAACACCGCAGGACTTAAATTTCTAATAAATTTTCCTTTCTTCGTAACTAATTTAGCGCTACCAATATCTGTACGATATGCTTCCTCTTCGCGAATTAAAATATTATTCTTTTGCGTTTTAGTTAATATGAACCTTTTACTTGGATTGAATTTAAAATGCCACTGTCCTGGAGGCTTTAATATTTCTTGAGTAGCTTTTTTAAAGTCTTCAACCAGAAAATCAGTTCACAATTTCCAAACACTACCATGCTGTTTTAAAATATGAACATATTCATCTGGTTCGATTACGAATTCCAGTTTTTTAATTTTTTTTTTCAATTCGTGCAAACACTCTATCTGGCGGTATAAACGAATGCCCAACAATCGGAAATATTACTTCTATTTTCTTAACATTTGACGGAGCCGTCAACAGCCATTTGGATAACATTCCGATAAGCGTAGAATTTTTATTTTGGCCTCCACGTCCATCCGCCACAAGCCTTACAGTATTATTTTCAAAATTTGTGTTGCACAACCGATGAAAAACAGCGCTGGCAATTTCGTTAGAACTTTTTGGCCTTTCTGTTTCGTTCCAATAATATATGTGCACATTAGCTTCATCCAATGAAGTGCGTGAATTGCCGAAAACAATAGTAAAATTATAAAAACTCCATTGTCGACTAAAGTACGCTTTCTGATCTGGAACCTTGGGGAGTGACATATTTTTCTGACAATGAAAGGACATAATGAGCAGGTCATCTCGTTCTTCTTTTAAAAAATTATAGAATGCTTTAGCCTTTAATTTGTGAACTCTTTTAATCGTAATAAGATGAACTTTTTCAGCCCCATTAGCAATTTTTATTTTTTCACCTAGTTCTAGACATTTTGAACATACATCAACCCTTGGGCTGCCGAAGCCCAAATTGTATTTTGTATTAAAAATATTACAAAAAAAACTTTGTTTCACAGAGAGTTGTTCTGGAGTGTCTTTTAAGTACATTTTCCACATTAAACGTATACTTAAATCAGATGGTAAATACAATCTACGAAATGTATTACTCCAGCAGTAATGCGGTTCCGTACCTATAAATTTTTCGATAAATTTCATAACCGACTGCAGCTTCAAAATATTTTTAGCACTTTTTCGGTCGCCACCTCTTCTTTCTTTCGCCATAGTACCACCATCTAGGAACGAACGTTTTAAAACGCCTTGCACACGGTGTTTCTTAATGAGCAATATATTTAAAAAAGTATTCCTGCAAACTGGTATTTTTTTTCCATCGTTAGCCCTTCTTACAAAATATTTAATTGTGCACGTTTTCGGCGGTCTGTTTGATTTTGAGGGACGGTGCCGTTTTGGTATTTTCCTATTACAATACGTCAACAAAAAATTATCTTGTTTTATTTTGTCTTTTTCAGAATAAAATGATTTATGAAAATTTCCAATATCTTGCATTGTTAATGTTGTACACTGGTATGCTTTTGTGTTGTGTTTGCAAGTAGGATACTCAGGAAGAGATACAGAACTATATCTAAAAATCTGATGTGGCCAGCACATTACCTTCCGTCAATTCTATGTATTTTGTACAAATTTCATACGGAAAGTTCCTTGCTAAAGTAAATATTCGATTTCTTGTACATTACCTTCCGGCAGTTGCATGTATTTTATGCAAATTTCGTACAGAAAATTATTATGTGTGACGTTTTCTATATACAGTGTAATGTATCTGCAGAAATTAAAGATTTATTATTATTTCTTGTACATTACCTTAAAGCAGTTGTATGTATTTTATACAAATTCCATACAGAAAGCAAAAGATCCTATATTTCCATTAAAATTATAAGACAAGCACACTATGTCAATTTCACTTGACACTGACATCTTTCAATCAGAATTTTCTTAATATAGTAACTGTTTCCATAGCTATGGCTACTTTATGAAATTTAATTTCTTTATAATTTTTACCTTCCGTCACCTTTAGGTAAGGAAGGTATTGTCTTTGGTCAAAAAATTCGGTGGTGAGTTTTTGATGAATAAGCACGTTTTAGGGTCCCTAGAATACGATTTTACTATTTTTACGATGATGTCTGTATGTGTGTGTGTGTGTAGGTATGTATGTATGTATGTGTGTCCGTGTGTGTGTGTGTGTGTGTAACAAAATTTTCGTCTACGATAACTTCCATACTACAATTCTAAAAATTATAATTCTTTCGTATTTCTCTTCGTTACATCCATGCGAAGAGCTGATTAGATTTTGGTTAGAATTGGACAACCGGAAGTACCCTCATTTGAAGATTTTAACAGTTTTTCTTGAAAAAACTATGTTAAATATCATTTTTTCGCATTTAATGTTACTATAAATATTAAAGAATATTTTATTTTCTATACGATTTGATTGCATTTCATACCTAATATTAAATGGATATAGAGTTAAAAAATTATAAAGAAATTAAATTTCATAAAGTAGCCATAGATGTGGAAACAGCTACTATATTAAGAAAATTTTGATTGAAAGATGTCAGTGTCAAGTGAAATGGACATAGTGTGTTTGTCTTATAATTTTACTGGAAATGGATATAGGATCTTTTGCTTTCTGTATGGAATTTGTATAAAATACATACAACTGCTTTAACCCTTTCAGTCCCCATTTTTTATTACAGAGATTAAAAATTTTTTTGTTGCTTTATAATGTTAAATAATCTTTGCTGATAACAAAAAAAAATGTTTTTAATTATAATTTTCTTTTCAAACCCGTTTTTGGGAATGTCCATTGCAATGGACACCGGGACACAAAGGAGTATTTATTGACTTATTTCAAAGGAATATAAATTTTGAAAGAAAATACAATATCGCTGAAAAATTACTGTATAATGATAATAAACAATTTTATTTTCTATGGAACATTTTGAAACAATTTCTGTTTGGTACTAAACATAAATGTATCTTACATTTGTCACAAAATACATGCGTTTTTCCCTTACAGTCTTTTAGTTTGCACCTTGAAGCTTCTTTTTTGTCGTCATAGTCTGGCATATGATCAATCTTATCATACTGTATTTCCTGTAAAGGTCGTACTTCACCACATTTGCGTCTAACAGGAGTGTTTTCTCTAGATGTGTCAGAACTTGGTCGACCTCTTTTCGATTGTTTTACTGGATTTCCCATTTTTATCAAACAATCTGCCACTTGTGTTCGAAATTCTAGCAGATCTATTTGTGTCTTTACTTTACTAATTTCACAGTCTCGTTTGTATTGGAACCAACAGTTTACTAATACCAAATCAATGGCGTGAAAAATCATTCTCAATGTCCATTTTCTAGATTTTATAAAAATTCTATACATGCTGATCATTTGATCAAGTTTATCGACACCGCCCATTGCTTCATTATACTTCTTTATAATATCAGGTCTCTGTATTTTTATATATTTCTTCTCATTTTTGTCCCATCTCTCAACTTCACTAACATTTCCAATTCCTATATAATTAGAAGCTACTGTGACGCTTTTGTTGTCGGTCCATTTTACTAGTATTATTCCATCTGTACTAGTAAGCTGCTCACTGGATCCTCTGCCTTTCTTTGCTAATTCCTTGTCTGAAATAAATGGAGGATTGGCAAATCTGTTCTGTCTCGCTGTTCCTGCAGCATAGATCTTCCGTAATGACAATATTTGTAACAAATGATAAGTTGTGAAGTAATTATCACAAAATAATGAATGACCAGGGGTTTCAACTCGTTTCATCAAATGTAAAACCACTGCTGCTCCTTGACCAAATTGTACGTAGGAACTGTCCAGTTCAGTAGTTGCACCTTGATAAATAAGAAAGTTATATGCTAAACCACTCTTTCCGCACAAGAAAAAAAATTTAATTCCCCAAGGATTTGGTTTCCCCCTGATATACTGTTTAACAACTATTTTGCCTTTGAATGGCACGATCTGCTCATCAACACAAATGTTTTCTTCAACTTCCAGTTCAAGGCACTTTCTTCTAATTGCTTCATAAATCGGTCGCACTTTTATCATTTTATCTTTATTGTCCTTAGGAATTTCTAAGTTGTTTATAAGGTGAAGGTGTCTTCTTAGTTGGAAAAAGCGATTCCTTGTCATATTTTCTGCAAACCTATTTATTCCAAAGGCGGGTTCCCAGTACATTCGAATTCTGGGAAGCTGCATATTTCCCATAAGGATATGAAGACCAATCAAAATTTTAATTTCTTCTGGTGTAGTATGCTTAAAATTTACCGTCATTTGCTGTTCGGCATAAATATTAGTCATTTCAGCAAATTGTTCTAAAATTTGATTAGAAATATATTCTTCAAAGTACGAAATGGGAGACAATGGTGAGAAAACGTTGGAAACTTTATTTTCAAAAACAAAATTTGGATAATCTGGTGGAACATGCTTTCTCCATTTTATATTTATCTTTTCTGTTACAGGAAAAATGTTCTCTGTGCCTATATCCCCGACAGTTTCACTTTCAGAATCATTTTCTTTACTCGGTATCGATGGTTCAAAATCATCTTCAATGATTTCTTCTTCTTTATCATTTTTTCTTAGTTTATCAGCTCCAATTCTCAAAATATTTGGATCTGACCCTGACGTTTCAGCCACATCATCATCACTTTCAAAAGCTTCAAAATCAGATAATTCACCTTTTTCCAGCATATCCAATAGTTTTTCGACATCTTTAGGGTCTTCAGTATTGAAATATCGCTTAGACGTACCTATGAAAAATTTAAATTAACAATAAAACGCGTTTATCATTTTATTTTCACTCGAGTAACTTTACAACTAAAGGAACCAGTAAGTCCCATTGTCCATCTCAGTGGACCAATAATACGTAACCTCATTTTTATTTCACTTCTACACGAATAAGTAAAAAAATGTTTTTGTGTGCTTACTTAGTACTTTAAAATTACGTTTTATACAAAAATACAAACAATAAGTAATAACTAAGGTTTAGAAAGCATGTTTTTTTCATACCAGGTTGGTTGGCCGCCATATCCACTATACAGCTGTCACTATTTTAAACAATATTATGAAGTAATACTAACAGATGGCAGTAGTATGCTGAATATATACACAGAAATGTCCATTCGAATGTACATTAGGTCTAGATGGAATATATTTTCAAGCATAATTAAAATAAAAAATATTTAAATTAGTGTCCATTGTAATGGACACAGGGACTGAAAGGGTTAAGGTAATGTACAAGAAATAATAATAATAATAAATCATTTATTTCTGCAGATACATTAGACTGTATATAGAAAACGTCACAAAATAATAATTTTCTGTACGAAATTTGCATAAAATACATGCAACTGCCGGAAGGTCATGTACAAGAAATAGAATATTTAATTTAGCAAGGAACTTTCCGTATGAAATTTGTACAAAATACATAGAACTGACGGAAGGTAATGTGCTGGCCACATCAGATTTTTTAACTCTATATTTATTTAATATTAAGTATAAAATGCAGTCAAATCGTATAAAGAATAAAATATTCTTTAATATTTATAATAACATCAAATGTGAAAAAATTATATTTAACATAGTTTTTTCAAGAAAAACTGTTAAAATCTTCAAATGATGGTACTTCCGGTTGACCAATTGTAACCAAAATCTAATCAGCTCTTCATATAGATGTAACGAAGATGTATACAAAAAATTATAATTTTTGTAACTGTAGTATTAAAGGTATCGCAGACGAAAATTTTGTTACACACACACACACACATCCACACACACATCCACACACACACACACACACACACACATACAGACATCATCGTAAAAATAGTAAATTCGTATTCTAGGGACCCTAAAACGTGCTTATTGATTAAAAACTCATCATCGAATTTTTTGACCAAAAACAATACCTTCCTTACCTAAAGGTGACGGAAGGTAAAAAATATATACACGTATTTATCAAAATAAGAAACAGTAATAGCATGATTATCAAAATTATACCTCGCAGATTTATGTTTATTCTTTTTCCATTCGGCAGGAGTACGTTTTCGTTTTCTCGCTGATTCCGGAGTAACCGGTACAATTTCTACGCCACTATTATCCATGATAAACACAAATAAAATAATAAATGCAACTCAAATGTGGATTTTCAGTATTTTTGTCAAGTATGGTAAATACTGGCTTATGATTGGTTGGCTGGAGATGGCCGCTTTTGAATCTAATATGAAATTTTAACTAAGAATATAGCTTGTAGATGGCCAGTTTTGCTTAACATAGATTTCATCGTTGGATAGCGTTTAAAATTTTAAATAAGGTGACATGCGCAACTCATTTTACGTAAATTTTGGAGATGGAGATGGCCGTTTTTGGAACTAGATGATTATATTATATTATAAGGTTTGTTCGTTTCACTACCTTGCGTCTACGGTTTACTGCCGCGCCTATATACTTTGTATGGAGGCGGCAGTAAACCGTAGACGCAAAGTAGCGAAACAAACAGACCTATTGAAAATTGTTATTTGATAGTTGTATCGTTTTTGTTTTGTAGTGTACACATCCATCATTGGCTGAATTTGCAAACTTACAACTAAAAAAATTGCAAAAAATGTCAAAAAATTCTTTGAAACACTTGACGAAAAAATAGTATATGTCATTCGGAGTAAAATGCCATTTTTGTGTTTTAGCCAGATTGCCTGGCTTGGCCTGGCTAGCGCCTCGGCCGCAATAACTGGGCTCAATACAAAAAGACCGCTGTCTACTATTAATAACACCCTATATACTAAACACTAAACAGTTAGAGGATCTTTCTACATATATATATATATATATATATATATATATATATATATATATATATATATATATATATATATATATATATATATAGGTATATAGGCATTTTTTAAGGAGTCACTTCCGTGAAGTTTATAAGGCGTCCTGACTTCTATGTTAATTAATGGATATATATTATTAAAAATTACATATATAGGCTTAGGGGAACTTCTTTCTTAAGATTTTCAAAAGAGGGGTAAAAAAATATTATTTTAAAAATTAATATACAATTGTACATACTTAAAATACAAAGTCACTTCCATCATTGTAATTGTGTACAAGATATTGAAGCGTATGACTGTATTCCGCAACGTAGCCAAATTTCATGTCAGCCAAACCACATATCAGCAAAACATCAAATAATACATGATGAAGATCTCATTCTGTGTTAACGAAGCGCCATAATGGCGAATTTTGAGCTATTATCTTTGTTTTAAAAATAATAATTTTGTTGGCTTAGCTGTAAGTCTGCGGAACCGCTCCAAACCATGCAAGTTCATTTCTGTTTTTTTTTAAAAAAAAATTATGATTTGTGTGCTATTTAATTACCCTATTATTGAATTTGATATATTATATATTTTTTTAATATTACTTATTTACATAATCCGTTATGAAAAGAGTGATATTCTTTGATGAACACAATATTTGTCAAAACGAGCGAAGCGTGTTTTGCAAATTATGTGAATCAACAATATCACGTTTTCGTAATGTGTTATGTACAAAACTTTATCTAATTCCACTAAAATAACTTAAAAAATGCACAAAATTCTAGGTTTTTCTATGATAGCTCAATATGTATTTGAAAATCAATTTACCAAAGTGCTGCCTTGAAAATAAATGAATTTAATTATTTTTTATATTTTGCGTTCATAATGAAGTCATTACGATACGCAATTGCATATCGTAATGACTTTCATTTCTATACGCAATTTTTTGTTTTAGACGGTTGGTACTAGATGACGTTTCTTTAACCCATTTTTACCTAATTTATTTTTAGTTAATTGACAATTCATTTTAATAATATAATGTCGAAATTATTATTTTTTTTATTTAGGGAAGATTATTTACATGAAAATGTACAAATGGTTACAAATATAATCACAAATTGATTAAGTAAATGTTATTGTAGAAGGCGAAAAATATAAAAAATTGTATAAAGAACTAATTTTATAAGACTTTCTTTCGCACTTGTCAATTAGGAAACTCGCTAACGCTCGTTTTCTAAATTTTGACGCGTGCGAAAAAAACATGTCTTATAAAACACGTCCTTCAATACACCATTGTGCAACGTAAAGATTTATTGAGTTCTTTATACTATTTTTTGTATTTTGCGCTTTTTATTCCTTTTTAATAAAAAATAGTAATGTCAAAATTTAGGGAATTTTATCACTTCGTGGCAGTGACGTCGCCAGCCAATTTTATTTGGGTGGGCACAGGCTGGTCCGACCTTTTTTAAGGTGGGCACAAAAAGTATAAAAAACTTTGGCTGTTAAAAAAATAAAACACAAAATGCAATTAAAATTATTTATTTATACTCTAATATATACAAATATTTTAAAAATACAAACATATTTTACTGGATACAAAGCAAAGTGCATTTTTAAAATAAAATTTAAACAAACCTTAATAAAATGACGTTAAAAAAGAAAAAAACACAAAAACCCGAAATGACATTTAATGTAGAATCATACGTCTAGGATGCCTTGAAGCAAATGTGTCTATTACTTTGTCCAAGTTAAATTTTTTTGCCAATTGCCTTTCAATGTTTATTATAGCTAAATTTGCAAGCCTCTCATCAGTCATACTATTTCTTAAATAAGTCTTTATTCTTCTTAAGCAAGAAAAAGTTCTTTCGCATGCTGCACTTTCACTTAGGGCTCTTGAATCACTTTTAGTGTCACTATCACTTGGGGTTAGGTTATCTTGTACTGTTTTAATCTTTTTTGTGTTGCTGCCATTGCTAACAGTTTTTGTAAAATAATCTGTTATATTTCTTTTATTCATAATAAATTGTGGAAAACTTTCAATGATAAAAACTATAACCAAACCACAATAATAAAATAATATCGCTGTCTTTTACACCACGCGTTACGCCGAACTCGTAAACGAGGGTACTGCGCACAACACGAACTGCGTATATTCACATCGGCACATCGCAACAGCGCACTTACGACAGTAGACCAGTCAATTAGAGACAAGAATGAATTGGTAACAGCATATCGAAAATATTTTGGGTAAATGGGGAGAAGAGAAAGAGACAAATTCATGGAATCACCTTAGGCGGTGTGTAGTACCACCAGTATAAGTGAATTTATTTTATATTGATTTTTTACATTCTATCATTTTTGATGGAAATATTTCGTAATATTATAATTTTGTTTTAATATATAAAATTATAATAAAGATTTATGTGGAAACAATCTGGGTGGGCACTCGGGTGGGCACAGATGTTTTTCGGGTGGGCAAGTGACCACCCTGGCCCACCCCTGGCGACGGCCCTGCTTCGTGGTATTGATGTGTGAATAAGAATAGAAGAAATAGAGTAGTAAAGTTAAAAAGAAATAGAAAATATTGTATGGTTTTACAAAAATGAGGTTAGCGTTGATATACGAAACTTCAATTTCTTTTTAACTTTACTACTCTATTTCTTCTCTTCTTATTATTCTTAGTTTTATATTCAAAATTACGTAAAATAAAATTCTTAACAAACGTTTGTCTTCGTTCATTTAGTGAGATTTGACATTTGGTATTATTTTAAAAATTAATATACAATTGTACATACTTAAAATACAAAGTCACTTCCATCATTGTAATTGTGTACAAGATATTGAAGCATATGACTGACTTCCGCAACGTAGCCAAATTCCATGTCAGCCAAACCACATATCAGCAAAACATCAAATAAAGTACATGATGAATAAGGTCTCACTCTGTGTTAACGAAGCGCTATAATGGCGAATTTTGAGCTATTATCTTTGTTAAAAAATCATAATTTTGTTGGCCTAGCTGTAAGTCTGCGGAACCGCTCCAAACGATGCAAGTTCATTTCAGAGTTTTTTTAAAAAAAATTATGATTTGTGTGCTATTTAAGCACCCTATTATTGAATTTGATCTATTATATATTTTTTAAATATTACTTATTTACATAATCCGTTATGAAAAGAGTGATATTGTTTGATGAACACAATAATTGCCAAAACGAGCGAAGCGTGTTTTGCAAATTATGTGAATCAACAATATCACGTTTTCGTAATGTGTTATATACAAAACTTTATCTTATTCCACTAAAATAACTTAAAAAATGCACAAAATTCTAGGTTTTTGTATGACAGCTCAATATATATTTGAAAATCAATTTACCAAAGAGCTGCCGTGAAAATAAATGAATTTAATTATTTTGTGCAACGTAAAGACTTTTTTTACATAACTCAGTTACGTAAATCGAAAATTATTTATTGAGTTCTTTATACTATTTTTTGTATTTTGCGCTTTTTATGCCTTTTTTTAAATAAAAAATAGTAATGTCAAAATTTAGGGAATTTTATCACTTCGTGGTATTGATGTGTGAATAAGAAAAGAAGAAATAGAGTAATAAAGTTAAAAAGAAATAGAAAATATTGTATGGTTTTACAAAAGTGAGGTTAGCGTTGATATATGAATTTTCAATTTCTTTTAACTTTACTACTCTATTCTCTTCTTCTTATTCTTAGTTTTATATTCAAAATTACGTAAAATAAAATTCTTAACAAACGTTAGTCTTAGTTCATTTAGTGAGATTTGACATTTGGTATTATTTGACATTCTTATCTACCACCCTTATAAAAATAAATTGTACCAGTCTATTACAGCACTCAAATAAGCTATTAACGAAATATTTTGAGTGCTGTAACAGCTTTGTTACAGACGCAAATTACAAAAAGAATTTTACAAAACTCATTTCGTATCAATTATGTAAAAAATGACATTTCATAACGTCAAAAGGTTAGGTAAAATTCAATTTTTTAAAACGGAATTAGATAAAAAAAAATACTAGTTTGCTTGCAAGTCAGCAGATCCGCTCCAAACCACTCAAGTTCAACTCTAAGTAGCCTGGGATAATGTACGACTTGCGGGTTATACAGTATTTTGGGCTATTACATTTATTACGTAAAACTTTATGGCCAGGTATGAAATTAACAGTAAAACTGACATCAAAAATCGGTGAACCAGAATTTTAGATTCTCTGACCTTATTTTAAAAAAAAAACATTTACTCTATAACAAGGTTGGCACTACGTTAGCAAAATTTTAATTAAAAACATAAATCTAATAGTCCAAAATTAGATATTAGAGCATTTAATTAGCCCATAATACATTTTCGCTGACTACTCAGAATTGAACTTGAGTGGTTTGGAGCGGTTTTTTCGTGTATTTTTGATTCAGGTTTAGAATATACACAATTTTCCGCGGAAAAATCAGTGTCACATATTTCAAAATTACCCAATCCTGGAAACATAAATTACCAATTTACGTAAGAAAATAAGTGAGAAAACTGTGAAATAAAATACAAGAAATCTAAACTTTTTTTTTGGGTTCAGTCAGAGATTGGTCCATATTCCGAGTGCACTTTTATAATAAAAGCGCTTTTATGGAGCGCGCTTTCACATTATATTCTTATGAGGAGTGTACTCCATAAAATCGCTTTTCTTATAAAAGTGCGCTCAGAATACAACAATAACTACAATAAATTTATATTACAAAAAAAACCTGATGTGGCCAGCACATTATCGCCCGTCAATTCCATATTTTAGTTTTCAATAAAGTATCACTTCCGGTTGATAAAATCTAATTTATTATTCCAATAAATAGAAAACTATGTAATACGAAATTCTGGGATGTATTTTGATATATCAAGTGAAATACCACTTCCGGTTTATCATGTATAGTCAACATAATACGATATTTCCAATTTTACACGAGTTTTAAATACCAAACATGAAAAGTGTTCTATTAAATTTTATATATTTATTTCACGAAAATTTGTTCAAAGCTTTATGTAAAGTACCATCCGGATTATCGTAGGAGAACTAAATGTTACATACAGAAAACATCATCGTAGAAATAGTAAAAACTTGTTGTGCGGACACTAATTCGTGCTTATTCACTGAATACTCAGTATCGAATTTTTAGACCGAAAACGTTGTAACTTCATATACGGAAACTTGCTGACCGTTGTGACTTCATATATAACGTTGAGACTTCCGAAAATGGAAGTAGCAACGTTTCCTATGTAATTTTATTTTTTTCTACCACTACAAGGCTAAACAAGTGTAAATACAAAAATTATGTTGGAAGTCAAATATACCCCACAGTACCATTAAATTTGTCACTTTAGTTCATGCGTTTACCGCTGGCGTTGTAATCGCTATTAGTTTCAGGTATACACAATGCGATGTTACTTCCGAGGTGTATATAGCATTTGGAAGTACTTAGTCACTTCCGAAACTTGGAAACAGTGTATTGTAGTATGTAATTGCAGTTATGTTTTTTTCCAAAAATAAGTGGGACTGGAAACACTATTTATATAATAAATTTTTATTAACAATATACAAATAAAAAATATCATATATTAACAATGGGTGAAAAATTCACAAAAAAATTACCACTGTTATCTGTAGTACATACGGAGTATTTCTGTGAATTAGTGATTATTTTTAACACATATTTAAAAATTTTAGCAAATAAGTATTAATAACAATTAAATTTCTTCTTATATATCACAATTTTTCATTTGTGATAATTTTTTAATAAGTTGTTAAACTTAAATCGTGGTAATACTGTTAAGATGATTAATTAATTTTTAACAACTTTTTGAAATTCTCGACTAATAAGCAATAATATGTCAGGTGATAATTTAATTTTTTTGTCATATGTTATCATTTGCTATTGGTGAAATTTT
>OY720453.1:37836282-37873782 GCA_963082715.1 Harpalus rubripes
TCAATTAAAACAAGTACGTGCTTGCTTCCATCAGACGTAGCAGGAAGTGGACCTAGACAGTCGGCGTGGAGAACTTGCATCGGTTTATTCGGTTTCTCAATGTTTGTTATGAACCCTTGTAGTGGTCCCGATCGAGTTTTCTTTGTTCGATTACTTTACGAGTGAAGCAATTTGCTGCGATGTGCCCTGTTTTTGCGCAGAAATCGCAGACGTTGGGTGTAGATTTGTTACTGGTCGCAGAACTTTGTTGCTCTGATGAACTCGCTCTCTGTTGAGATGCTAATTGACTTACACAGTTTCTAGATATATGACCTAGTTTTCCACACCTAAAACACTTGTGATTGGGACTTGAATGTGTACTTACGTGATTTTCTCGCAATCGTTTACTAGGGGGCTGAACGGCATCTTCTCTATTAGAGTCTACCCTAACGGACTTTGATTGTTTAGAAATAGAACTTAGAAAAGAAATTAACTCTGGTATCTTTTTAAAGTTGTGATTACTTGCGTTGGTTCGAATATCTTTCTCTTGTATCCCATGGATTACCAGTTCAATCAGATCAGCTTCTTCCTAAGAAACGCGTAAGTTTCTCAGTAATGCAAGCTTTTCAAACACGTATGCATCATAAGTGTTGCACTGGTTACTTCCGAACAAGGCGGCCTCGGTTAGCAGTTGCCCTAAATTTTTCTTTCGCGGAAAAGCTTCCAAGAAATCTCGCCGGAATACTTCCCAGTTCCTAATATCCGGATTCCAGGTATTGAACCAGATTTTCGCTACGGCTGTTAGGGATCGACCTACTCTTAGCAATAACTGCTGGTCGGTCCATTCGAATTCATCTTTTATCTGTTCTCACTGGGATATCCACTTTTTTGCATCAGTATAATTAGGCCGAAATGTTGGTAGGTCGATTTGCTCGGGTGTTGACTTAGTTGTTTTAATGGCTTTAACAAGTTCGGCGAGAAGGGATTCCATTATGGGTTGTCTTCTTTATTCTAACACAACACCACTAACACCTTAACACTGCACTGCTTTTTTTTCCAGGGCAATTAGGCTGATCCCACTTCTGATGTTAGCAACACTAATAAACCAGTGCAAAAAAACAAACACAAAATGCGATCGATAACGTTTATTAAGAAACAAAACCTGCAAACGGCTGTTCACACTGCAAGCGCGATATATACTGACTTGATAGTCATCATATCCCGACTGCCAGCGGTTCGTAATAGCCAAATGTAATACATAGAACAGTAATTAAATAAATATAAAAATTATGAATAAACGGTTACTTCGTTTCGTAATCCAAACTCTCATTAACAGGGCTAATATTTAGGAAATTACATAACTAATTTTTGTATTCAACAAATTTGTCATTGATTTCTAACAATTGATTTCTAACAATATGTTACACGTTTCACCACTGAAACAAAACCAAACTCAAAATCTCTCCAAATCCAATTTCCAATTTGTACCTCCTCCAAAGAAATTTTCCGGGCAGGAATTCCCTCAAAAACCCATAACTATACAACAAAGAACACAGCAGCCTTTTACTAGACCACAAACGTTCGCATCCCGACAGAACATTTATAATGCAGTTCATACACGTAGAAATTATAATCCACAGCCCATGTCTCAACAGACTAAGACTAACATAACACCCATGTCTACTCAAACCAAACAAAATTTTAATATTAACGAAGATATAGATAGTAAAGATGAGCCCGAAACTCAAAACCTAACAGAAAATGAACACATAAATGAAGAAATTAACGAATACGACGATTTTCTCGACGACAGCCACACAGACAAAAATACGTAATGACATCTTGTATAGCGAACATCCCTACTATTACTTATAACGACTTCAAAATTCTTATAGATTCCGGCTCAGATATAAATTTAATAGATCCACAATTAGTAAAACAAAAAAACTATCAAATCCAAAATAAACCTTTTACATTCCGAACCGCTAAAGGAAAAGTAATACTAAAAGAAAAAGTCCAGTTGAAAATAAAAAATAATACTTTTGATTTTTACATACACGAATTCCACCGAGAATGTAACGTACTATTTGAAATAAAAATATTAAAGAAATTGAATGTTCAAATCGATTTTGCAAATGAAAAACTAACAATGATGAATAAAACTTTTGATTTTAATAATAATGATAACGATAAGCAAAATTTTCTTACAATTAGAGACGAACATTTGTTGGAGACAACAAAAACAAGATTACATAAACTAATAAACCAGTACGACGATATCTTTCCAAAAGAAAACGAAACACTATCAAAAACTTCAATAACGCAACACAAAATTGAATTAACCGATGATACCCCTGTATTTACAAATAACTATAAACTACCACAATGTTATCAAAACGACATTGCACAACACTTTAAAGAATTATTAGAAAAGGATATAATTCAACCTTCTAAGAGCCTCTATAATTCACCTATTTGGTTAGTAGATAAAAAATCAGACGCCTCCGGTAAAAGAAAAACGAGACTCGTAATCGATTTTCGCAAAATTAACCAGAAAACCCGCGAAGACAAATATCCATTACCCAATATTGATACATTGATAGATCAAATAGGAAAACCAAAACTCTTTACAACCCTCGATTTAACATCTGGATTTCACCAAATCGAAATAGACCCAAAAGATAGAGAAAAACCGCTTTATCTACTGGACAAGGACATTTTGAATACAAACGAATGCCATTTGGATTAATAAACGCACCAGCAACATTTCAGAGAGCTATGAATAATGCTTTAAATGGGTATATAGGGAAAATATGTCTCGTATATACGGACGATATTATAATTTTCGGAAATACAATCAAAGACCAGTTGAATAACGTGAAGAAAATTTTTCAAAAATTACGCGAAGCAAACCTCAAGGTACAATTAGATAAATCGGAATTCTTGAAAACCGAAGTAGAATATTTAGAATTCGTAATATGTGAAAAGGGTCTTAAAACAAACTTTAGAAAGATAGAAGCAATAGAGAAATTAAAAATACCAAAAACAGTAAAAGAAATTAAATCATATCTTGGTAAACTTTCATGATACCGTCGATTTACCAAATTTTGCTAAATTCACAAAACCATTCACAGAATGCTTAAAGAAAAGAAAAACAATTGATATAACAAAACCAGAATACCAGAAAGCATTCGAAAATAGTGAAAAATTAATATGTAACCCTCCTATCTTAACCTTTCCAAATTTTAAAGAAAAATTCTATTTGACAACTGACGCCTCAGACTTTGCAATGGGCGCCGTTCTATCACAAAGAGAAAACGGTGTAGAAAAACCAATAGCCTATGCGTCAAAAACTTTTAACAGTGCAGAAACAAACTATAGCACTATAGAGAAAGAACTTAAAGCTATAGTTTGGGCCATAACAAATTTTAGAACCTACTTATACGGACATAAATTTATAATACGAACCGATCATCGACCACTTACATGGCTGTTTAATATGAAAAACAACAACCAAAAACTACTGAGATGGAAAATAGATATATCAGAATACAATTTCGAAATTGAATATATACCTGGAAAAACGAATATAATTGCCGATTTTCTGTCGAGACAACACAAAAACTTTAACATTAATAAGATGACAGGTGATGTCACCGATTCAAAATTATTCGCGCACTGCATATCTAACGATTTACATTTCGGTAAAGGATTAGCTAAGCAGATAGATGACAAATTTGATAGCAAAAACTTTTGTAAAGATCATAGAACCACCCGAAATCTCATAATACAGAGAAGTCAAGGAAAACAAATAATTCACCTGATAACAAAAGAAAATTATAAACAAAACGTAGATAAGAAAAGACTACAACAGACACTAAAAGAATTGCGAGATTATTTAATCAAGAATGATATTTATGAACTAAATGTCCCCTATCTGTCATGCGGCTTAGACAAACTAGAAAAGCGAGAGTTATTAAAATATTTAAACAGTATATTTTCGGAAACCAACATACAAATTAATCTCTACGAACGACCCCAAATTCTTTCTATGACGTCAGACGAGATAACAAACCCCATCGAAACACCAGAGGACAATGACACAAACGCGACAATACATAGCGATAACGAAAACATTATCAACGGGATAAAATATTTAGGCAATAGAATAAATGTCGCACAAAATCAACTAATCTTCAAAATTGACAACGAAAACGGAATTAAAATAGAAAATCTCAAAATCTCTAAGGAAACAAAACAAAGAATATACATATCAGTCAGGCAAGAAAATCTATATGAAGAACTTTTACAATTTCTCACAGGATACATAGTACCAAAAATAAAATATTACGCAATATTTTATTATAACTTAGACAAAAACATTTCAAAATTATTACAAGAACACTTCGAACCCAACACCATTAACATAATAGCTGTAAATCAATTTGTAAAAAACGTATTTGATAAAGAAGAACAAACACAAATAATAACTGACTACCATAACGGTTATACGAACCACCGCGGAATACTCGCAACTATTAGAGAATTAAAAAATTCATATTATTGGCCTAACATGATTAAAGATATTCAAGACGTCATTAATAATTGTGAAACTTGCAAAACAAATAAATACGCTAGAAAAACAACACCTACCCCTATAAAACCCTTCGAAATTGTTAACATTGACCTATTATCCCTAAACAAAGTAAAATATTTGTCACAATTCGATCAATTTACAAAATATGGATCACTGCACAAGATGCATAACAATAGTTCATTATAAGTTATTAGAATCCTTAAAGAACATTTTACGCGTTACCCCATTCCAAAAACAATAGTCGCAGATAACGGACCAGAATTTAAGAATGAAAACGTATACCAATTCTGCAAACTATATGACATTAAACTACACATTACCTGTGTCGACAACCCCAAATCAAATGCCGTAGAAAGATTTCATTCCACCATAATTGAACACTTACGAATTTTAAATAACAAAGATAACACAAATAAGAACCTTGACGTCCTTATAGAAAAATCCATCATCGCCTATAATAATACAAAACAATCAATCACTGGATTGACACCCTTCGAAACAATATTTGGGAAAAATAAAGAATTCTATTTGCCAAAGGAACTGAAAACGAATGCACAAATACTACAAGATCACGTGGATGACATGAAGAAAATCCAAGAAATCATACAACAAAAGATCCAAACAGAAAAAAACAAACGTTACACAGATAACATAAACCCACTAGAGATCCCCGATCACATTTATGTAAAAGAGACCAACCGACGAATTCAAAAATACAAATCTCCCCTGTATCAGATATGTAAAGTAGTGAAATATAATCCCAGACAAGGTGTTGTAAAATATGAACAAATTAGGCGCATAAAAAATCACCCGAATACTTCCCGAAAAAGAGTACAACGAGTAAAACTTAACAAAGTAAAAATGAAATAATTTGTTGCAGACTAATCGCTGTACGGTCCCAAGAATTAAAAGACGATTTTATATATTACATTATAGAAATCCTCATAATGACCCACACAATCTATCCCCTATTTCAGCTAACTCCTATCCCATTCGCAGAAAATAATTCTTTATATATATTAAACGAAAAATTAATCCTATATGCAAATAAATCATCCTCTTATATATCAGTAAATAATTGTGTGAAACTTGAAAGAAACGAATTCTACTGTATCTCAAAAAATCTGATGTGGCCAGCACATTAGCTTCCGTCAGTTCTATGTATTTTGTACAAATTTCATACGGAAAGTTCCTTGCTAAATTAAATATTATATTTCTTGTACATTACCTTCCCGCAGTTGCATGTATTTTATGCAAATTTCATACAGAAAATTATTATTTTGTGACGTTTTCTATATACAGTGTAATGTATCTGCAGAAATAAAAGATTTATTATTATTATTATTATTATTATTTCTTGTACATTACCTTAAAGCAGTTGTATGTATTTTATACAAATTCCACACAGAAAGCAAAAGCTCCTATATTTCCAGTAAAAATTGTAAGACAAACACACTATGTCAATTTCACTTGACACTGACATCTTTCAATCAGAATTTTCTTAATATAGTAGCTGTTTTCATAGCTATGGCTACTTTATGAAATTTAATTTCTTTATAATTTTTTAACTCTATATCCATTTAATATTAAGTATAAAATGCAATCAAATCGTACAGAGAATAAAATATACTTTAATATTTATAATAACATCAAATGTGAAAAAATTATATTTAACATAGTTTTTTCAAGAAAAACTGTTAAAATCTTCAAATGCTGGTACTTCCGGTTGACCAATTGTAACCAAAATCTAATCAGCTCTTCATATGGATGTAACGAAGAAGTACACGAAAAAATTATAATTTTTGTAACTGTAGTATTAGAGTAGACGAAAATTTTGTTACACACACACACACATCCACACACACACACACATCCACACACACACACACACACACACACACACACACACACACACACATACAGACATCATCGTAAAAATAGTAAATTCGTATTCTAGGGACCCTAAAACGTGCTTAATGATTAAAATCTCATCATCGAATTTTTTGACCAAAGACAATACCTTCCTTACCTAAAGGTGACGGAAGGTAAAAACATTCACACTGACGAATGTATATTAGACTTAATAAATAACAGAAACTCTCATTGTTATTACAATGAAATTGAGAAATCCAACAATGTAATTCAAATAGAAAACAGCAACGAAGTAATTATAATAAGCACCTTAGAACAAGCAGTAACAATCAAATGTGATACTTTAGAAATAAATAAAGATGTCCAAGGCATATTCCAATTTACCAATAATGAACACTGCAGAATAAATGACTATAACATCCAACCTATTAAACAAAATTACAAAGAAATAATATTTTCAAAATTCGACACAAAAATCAAAGTCTCTAACACCCAAATAGAACCTTTATTAAATATCAGGGAACTCAAAGAAAAACTCCCTAAGATTTATGATATCCAAAATTTATCGAACAATTCACATCACACAATTTCTATAGAAGTTATTTTAATAGTATTAATTATATGTATTATCCTGTATATTGTAAGGAAAAGGATTGTAAATTATATTAGGGTTAGGTATTGAAAAAAAGCAGAATAGATTTTTTAAGTTTATTCGATTAGCGATCGATTTCGGATTGTTGTACCATCATCAGGCTAAGAGTCGATGTTATTTATAAAGCAGCATTTTTTTTATAAAAAAATTGTTAAATGTTGTTTTCTTCCTGGCGCCGAAGTTTCTTAAACAATTTTGTACAATTTTATTATAAAACTTCAATTTTTTCATGTATTTGAACAACATTTAACAATTTATATATATATATATATATATATATATATATATATATATATATATATATATATATATATATATATATATATAAAATGCTGCTTTATAAATAACATCGACTCTTAGCCTGATGATGGCACAACAAGCCGAAATCGATCGCTAATCGAATAAACTTAAAAAATCTATTCTGCTTTTTTTCAATACCTAACCCTAATATATCATATGCAGAATAATATGGAGAATTACAAACCTTTTCTTGTGATAAGATCTAAGAAGATCTTACCCCGATGCTTCATCTGAGAGGGAGGAATTATGTAACCACCCATTACTATCGATGAATCATACGAGGCAAGATCTGGAATATTCCTAATAATATTCCCAGACTGTTTTATCACTATAACAAGACACCGCCATGCGGCGGCAATATTTGTAATGATTAGATTAAGTTAAATAAACTTTATTAACTATTTTTACCATTGTGAAAAGACACAATGAATTACAATAATGTATATTAGATAAGATTAACATATAAAAACCTTGTATCAAAAATGTAATGTACTAGTTGGTAATCTGTTAGCCGTAGGCTATGTACTATTCGTCGAGAAGCAAAAATAAAATTACTTTTTAAAGTTCAAGTTGAGTTATTTCATAATTTATGCGTATGCGTACAACAAACAAACAAAATTTCTACATTTATATAAAGAGTTGATTAGATTTTAGGTAAAATTGGACAATCGGAAGTGATACTTTGCTTTAAGCACATAAAAGTTTTTAATGAAAAATTACATTAAAATTTAATCGAAAACTTTTCAGTTTTAGTATTTAAGACTTTCATATCAAGGAAAATAACATAATAGATTTTGGTTAAAATTAATAAACCGAAAGTGATACTTTACTTGAAGCTGTGAACAGATTTTCGTGAAAAATGTATTATGATATACGTATTCCAAAACTTTTCAAATTTGGTATTCAAGACTTTTAGATTAATGACAACGAGATATTAGATTTGTTATAAAATTGGTGAACCGGAAATGATATTTTACTTGAAGCTCTGAACAGATTTTCGTGAAAAATAGTTTATATGTACCAAAATTTTTCAAATTTGGTATTTAAAGTTTTATATTAATAGAAAGGACATATTAGATTTTTTCTAAAATTGATACACCAGAAGTGATACATTACTTGAAGCTCTGAACGTGAAAAATATATTGATATATTCCAAAACTTGTCAAATTTGGTATTTAAGACTTTTGTATTTTGGCTAAAATTGATAAACCGGAAGTAATACTTTATTTAAAGCTCTGAGTATATTTTCGTGAGAAATATATTGATACAGTCCAGAACTTTTCAAGTTTGATAATTAAGACTTATATGGATGAGAACTATATATTATATTTTTTTCTAAAATTGATAAACCGGAAGTAGTACTTTACAGAAAGCTATAAAGAGATTTTCTTGAAAAAATATATTAAAACATGATCCAAAACTTATCAAATTTGGTACTTAAAACTCGCGAATAATTTGAAACAACATATTAGATTTTGACTATACTTATATGATAAACCGGAAGTGGTACTTAATTTTGAGCTCTTAACAGATTTTCGAGGAAAAACAATAGAATATAATGCAAAATTTGGTATTACAGACTTTTCTATTTATTCGAACAACAAATTAGATTTTGTTTACATCAAACGATCAATCGGAAGTGATACTTTACTTAAAGCTCATTGCTATTTTAAACATGGAATTGACGGGAGATTATGTGCTGGCCACATCAAATTTTTTTCATTCACTATGACATTCACATCAATAATGACATTTATTACTAAAACATTCTAGGCCACTTCCTATAATTTATATAAATCGAAATTAATTAAATATTGCTTTCTTGAACAGTCATTTGGCATGTCAAGGTCAAAAATGACAAAATATCGGTTGTCACACTTTTCAACGATATATTAATGTATAAATAATATGTAAAATTGAAGAAAAGATTCTGAATTAAACGCGGTAAACTATTATTCACGAAAGATGACTATTCAAGGTTATTTGAGAGCCGTCTGATATAATATTACTTGCAGATAACTTCATTGCATTTCGTATGCATAGGCGTGCAACATGAAATATGTATGGACACATTTTAATTGAAAAACTAAGAGTAATTCATTTGAAAATTATGTTTCTTTCTAAATGATGACTTTCTGAAAGATTTATGTTCTTCACTTATGTTTTTGCAAAATACAAAAACAGACTTATCTTATAAACCAAGGAATAATAATTTGATTTAAACGTCAACGCCACTGGGTAAATATTAGCACAGAGGGCAGTATAGTAGATAATTAGGTATCTACAATTCTACGACATATGTCATTATTATTTATAGTGTGTTAGAAAGTAATGCCACTATTTACGTATATCTGTCACACCACATAAATTAAATAGATATAGGTCAAATAATCATTATCTTTCTAATACAAAATGTTGCTCAGCTACTATTCTTTCTTCGAACAAACGACCTTGAATAGTCATCTTTCGTGAATAATAGTATAGGTATATATGTATATGTAATGATTTTAAGCAATGTTTATTGTTAATTTATATTTTATAAATAGATTTTAGAAAGGACATGAGAACGTGTTTAAAGCCGCATTCACAGCCCGAAATTCGGTAAAATTCGTAGCACAGAAATTTGAAGAAATTAATTTGACCGTTCACAACTCAAACTTTGTGCTGTAGTGCCATCGAGTACAAAAAAAATAAATTTTTCTGAAAATTATTAAGTTGTTTGTTATGACATTCATGAAGTCGTTAAAAAATAATTAAAACCATGTCAATAAAATAGCAACCCTTCCCTTGCGATTTCTACCCGTTATTAGATTGTCGTATAAAATTAAAATTGCAAAAGTTATTTTATTTTTTTGGTTATATTTATACATAGACAGTTTTATATTAAATGTATGTAATAAATACATTAGGTGCGTTCAATAAGACCAGCAAAACAAGCAACCGGAAGTAAAATTTGTTGAACGACTTTGCTAGCCTAGCATTTGCTTGATTTGCTCGCAAGCAATACAAGCAACACATTTCTCGCTTGTCTTGCTAAGTGTCATATATAATGGCGGGAAATACAAATTATGCATACATAAAATTAACTTGAACTGTTTCTATTTCTTTGTGTTTGTCAACCACATGTCAAAAACGCTTTGAGAGTTTTGTAATTGATTTTTATAACATTATTAAATTTGAAATATTTTGTTATAATTAATATAGCTTCGTCCAAATTAATCACACTATCTCCAAATAAATGTATAAATTAATTTTCCATAAGTTCGCATACCCAGAAAAGAGATACGAGAGACACACATGTTATATTTGACAACTTACAACTTTTCCGAAGACAGGCGTGAATGACAGTTTATGGTTATATGTAGCAAACCGTTCAATGTACTAAGCAACAAGTCTCGTTTGCTTACCTAGCATTTGCTTCATTTGCTTACTTCATATGAACGCACCTATTATTTAGACCTTTGCTCTAATACAATAAACTTCAAATAAAAAACAAATGAGTAACTGTTGAAATAACAACAACGTGATTATGACTTTATAAGTGTTATACGCTAAAATAGTAGTTTGTACAACAAGAGTGGACATGATGTCCATATCGCATGAGGATGAAGTTTGAGCACGACGCCGTAGGCGGAGTGTTCAATCATCCGAAGGCGATATGGACATTTCACTCGAGTTGTACAGCAAACTTTTTCTATGACTAACGAAAAGAAGAAAAATGTGAACTATAGAAATTTGAAATTTTATTGAACATTATTAATGAATATCATTTTATGTACTTGTTTTCCTAGGCTTTCTTAATGACATTTGTTATTAAAATAATATTTTATTTTATAAGTATACAATACTTTTACATATACTACTTACGATTTTTTATTGCCAAATCTAAAGGATAACCTTGACTTGGCAATGCGATATTTCATACCGTTCTGATTTCTATTTTTTATACGTTCTTTTTCAATACTTACAATTAATTTATAATATAATTCAGTTAATTGTTATTAAATTATTCAAATCTTTTTTTATACCGAAAATATTTCCATCTAAATGACAACATTGAAATGTCAAATATGAAGTTTGTATCGTTCGTCTTCTTAAACTTGTAATAAATGAATAGACTGTTGCCTGGGTTACACGACTTCGAGATTTGTGATTCGTGGATTTCATATCCATCCTAGAATGGATATGAAATTATATCCGTTCAGTTAACTTGTATTTCCTACATATCCATTGTGCAGATTGTGAAGAAATGATAACTTTTTCAAGTGGGAGTAGAAAAACATAAAATAGATGTTGACAGATTTTCTATCAATAATATAATGTCTAGAAAATAAACACTGTCTTCCTGAGTCTAAATGTATATTATTTATTTCCTAATACTCAACATTTCACCAATGCATAAGTTGTCTTTAAAAAAATTGTTCGCAAAATATAATAAACAAATAATTTATCTTAATTTTCATTATCAAGTTCTATATTCTCTTTAGTACTTTATTGAAAAAGGCAGATTTGAAGAAATAATAAAGAAAATAAATCAAAATCAAAGTAAGACAAAATGAGTTCATTCAAAGTAAATATATTTTATACAATTAATAGAACGCCCTAAATTAACTGGAAAAGTTTGGAGCTTACAAAATTTTCTACAAATTATAATTCGTGTACACCAAATTTCAGTGCTGTGAACGCAAGAACACGTTGCAATAAGACAAACTCCACGAATTTATATGAATTTCACGAAATTTCAGGCTGTGAATGCGGCTTAAAGTTTTAAGTTCATTGAAATGACAGAATTGAAACAAAGCGATAAATGTAATTGAAAAAACTGTGCAGCTTAACATAATGAACGATAAAGCCATTTAAACATTATGAAGACTGTATTGTGAATATTTTTTGGAATATTTCTTATTTTAGAGGAAAGTAATTATTGGGACCCGCAGAATAGAATGCGACACCAGCGGAATTTTATGGAACTGAGCTAATGTCAAGTATGTAAACGTTAAGATCCATCGTTTTGTTTATCAGAAAAATAAGTCTCACGCTTTGATTGTATAATTTCTTTTGAATAATGTTCGAAAAATAAGCAAATTAAAGAATATTTATGTAAATCAAAAAGTGCCGCATTAAAGGGTGCGTAGGAGTGCAACAAAAATTCAAGATATTTTTGGCAAAGAAGAAAAACTTGATCGAATAAACGCATGAAAAAGAAATTTAAATATATCGGAAAGCTCTAAACTGATAAATAAAATCGGACTGCTCCTTGCATTTCACAAAGAATAATTATAAACAATTTTTCAGGTATGTAGTTTTAATAATAATAATAATAATAATAATAATAATAATAATAATAATAATAATAATATTTTATTCATTCAAAGATCAAATACATGACAGAATAAGTCTGAAAAAATTTACATACAAAATGAATTAAGATTAACACATATTTTACCTATTTAAATACTCCTGTACACTATAATAACATTTTTCTATTAAATAAAGTTTCAATTTTAATTTAAATTCCTTAACACAAGTAATATTCTTAAATCTACTATATAATTTATTATACAATTTAACGCCGATATAGATAGGATTATTTTCAAATAGTTTTAGTCTATGATTTGGAATTGCTAATACATTAAAATTTCTAGTATTATAATTATGATACATGTTTAGCATATTAAACTAGCGTAACCTCGGCTTCGCCAAGTTTTCCCTAGGGCTCCGCCGATAGTGGTTTATGATGCCCACGCAACATGCCCACCCAAACTGCCCATGCAACATGCCCACGCAACATGCCCACCCAAACTGCCCACGCAACATGTCCACCCAAACTGCCCACGCAACATGCCCACCCAAACTGCCCACGTAACATGCCCACCCAAACTGCCCACGCAACATGCCCACACAAACTGCTCACTCACACTCTCCTTGACTTTTCTGGCTCATGCTGTATGATTATGTAATTTAAAAGATTTTTTATTAGTACGATACAATAATTGGCACCCCCCGCAATGGCCTTGAGGATATATTTATTTATTATAAATAAACAATAAACATCTCTTAATACACTGACCGGCACAGAAAACAATTCTTGACATTATCCCAGTAGACCGTATACTTTGTCCTTCCAGCCTTTCTTGTCTTTTATATTTTTTTTACATTTCTCGTCCGTTTCGTCGTTTAATAACGTCGGACATTTTCTACAATAAATTTAAAAAATAAAATATATAAACTCATTACCCCGTTAAATTCTTACATTCTTTTCTTAAATTTTATATATTATTTAAATATTTCTAGCATTGAAAAGGACAACCAGTACAACGTGCATAATTTTTTGTCATTAACATATCAAATGTGACAGATAACAATGTTTATCTTTTTAAATTTGTATATGTACTCTTCGAGCGATTATGATATTATTCCTGCTCTTCTTATCCTTTTCGTCGTGTTTACTTATACATTTTTCAAAATTCTATTCACAAAATAAAATATATAATAAATTAATAATTAACATGGTTTAAAATCATTATATATACCTACCTCATTTAACTCATCATCTTTTCTTCCATCTTACATATTATTTACGCATTTTTTTGCCTTTAAAAGGATGAACACCGATAATTTGTCATCATTGACACTGACATGCCAAATGACATGACAGCGTTTATCTTCTTAAATTTTTCTAGGAGAACTGTGATCGTTACTGCGACCTATTGTTTCTGTCCCAATTTTCAACCTTTATTAATTTTTTACACAAAAACTATGCATCCTACAGAAATTCGATCCATTAGAAGGGCCCTGAAGCCAATCATTTCCTACAACTTGGTACATATTTCATGAAAATCGGTCGCTCCGTTTAAGCTGTAGCCTTGTCTAAAGTTTGGCGATCGGCTTTTTGATTAAAGAATATATAGAAAGATACTCTAACCTTTTACTATTAAGGACTAGCCTAACCTCGGCTTCGCCGAGTTTACCCTAGGGCTACGCCGATAGTGTTTTATGATGCCCACCCAAACTGCCCACGCAACATGCCCACCCAAACTGCCCACGCAGCATGCCCACTCAAACTGCCCACGCAACATGCCCACCCAAACTGCCCACGCAACATGCCCACGCAACATGCCCACCCAAACATGCCCACGCAACATGCCCACCCAAACTACCCACGCAACATGCCCACCCAAACTGCCCACGCAACATGCCCACCCAAACTGCCCACACAACATGCCCACCCAGTCTGCCCACGCAACATGCCCAGCCAAACTACCCACGCAACATGCCCACGCAACATGCCCACCCAAACTACCCACGCAACATGCCCACCCAAACTGCCCACGCAAGATGCCCACCCAAACTACCCACGCAACATGCCCACCTAAACTGCCCACGCAACATGCCCACCCAAACTGCCCACGCAACATGCCCACGCAACCTGCCCACCCAAACTACCCACGCAACATGCCCACCCAAACTGCCCACGCAACATGCCCACCCAAACTACCCACGCAACATGCCCACCCAAACTGCCCATGCAACGTATCCACTGAAACTGCCCACGCAACATGTCCAACCAAACCACCCACGCAACATTCCCACGCAACCCAAACAGCTAACCCAAACTGTTCATGCAATCTGCCCTAAAGAGCCCCACACACTCCGTTATTTGTGTACGGTTTAGGTTTAGAACGTAAGGGTAAAGCCGTGCGAATAAAGTACGCTGGACCGCCAACCCAAATACTACCAGTTTCTTTTTGTCAGTTTTGTAAAATATATTTACAAAATAAAATATCTTAAATTAATACACTGACCGGCACTGTAAACAATCCTTGACATTCTCTCTATACACTGTACACTTTGTCCTCCCAGTCTTTCTTGTCGTTGATGCTTTTCCTACATTTCTCGACCATTTCGTCGTTTAATAACCTCGAACATTTTCAACAATCTATTTACAAAATAAATTATAAAATAAGAATAAACATATCTTACATTCATAGCGTACCTTACGTCCTTTAATTCTCACATTCTTTTCTTCAATTTTAAACCGATTATTTTCTGTAGTTTAAATTTGTCATTATCATATCAAATGTGACAGAAGACAGTATTTATCTTTTTAATTTTACACATGTATTCTTCGTTCGATTGTGAAACTCTTCTAGTCTTTATCAATGTTTTCGTAGTTTTTAGTAACTTCTGACATTTCGTAAAAGTAAAATCTATTTACAAAATAAAATCTAAATTAACAATAAATATTGCTTAAATTTATTACGTATACCTACCTCGTTTAATTCATATTCTTTTCTTCAATTTTACACAGTATATTTATTTATATTTAGCATTGAAATGGTCGACAACCCATACGACATTCATAATTTGTCATTATTGACATTGACATCATGCCAAATTTTACACATGACAGCATTTTTATCTTCTAAATTTTTACATGTATTCTACGATCCATTGTTTAATTTTACGTTTAATAATTTTTTACACGAAAACTATGCATCCTACAGAAATTCGTCCCATTAGAAGGGCCCTGAAGCCAATCATTTCCTAGAATTTGATATAAATTTCATGAAAATCGGTCGCACGGTTTAAGCTGTAGCCTTGTCTAAAGTTGGGCGATCGTCGTGATTAAAGAAAATATATATAGATAGTGAATCTATCCTTTTAGTATTAAGGACTAGCGTAACCTCGGCTTCGCCGAGTTTTCCCTAGGGCTCCGTCGATAGTGGTTTATGATGCCTACGCAACATGCCCACTCAAACTGCCCACGCAACATGCCCACCCAAATTGCCCACGCAACATGCCCACCCAAACTGCCCACGCAATATGCCCACCCAAACAGCCCACGCAACATGCCCACCCAAACTACCCACGCAAAATGCCCACCCAAACTGCCCACGCAACATGCTCACCCAAACTGCCCACGCAACAAGCCCACCCAAACTGCCCACGCAACATGCCCATCCAAACTACCCACGCAAATGCCCACCCAAACTACCCACGCAACATGCCCACCCAAACTGCCCACGCAACATGCCCACCCAAATTACCCACGCAACATGCCCACCCAAACTACCCACGCAACATGCCCACCCAAACTGCCTACCCAAACTACCCACGCAACATGCCCACCCAAACTACCCACGCAACATGCCCACCCAAATTTCCCACGCAACATGCCCACCCAAACTACCCACGCAACATGCCCACCCAAACTACCCACGCAACATGCCCACCCAAACTACCCACGCAACATGCCCACCTAAATTACCCACGCAACATGCCCACCCAAACTACCCACGCAACATGTCCACCCAAACTGCCCACGCAACATGCCCACCCAAATTGCCCACGCAACATGCCCACGCAACATGCCCACACAAACTACCCACGCATAATGCCCACCCAAACTACCCACACAACATGCCCACCCAAACTGCCCACGCAACATGCCCACCCAAACTACCCACGCAACATGCCCACCCAAACTACCCACGCAACATGCCCACCCAAATTGTCCACGCAACATGCCCACCCAAACTACCCACGCAACATGCCCACCCAAACTACCCACGCAACATGCCCACCCAAACTACCCACGCAACATGCCCACCCAAACTGCCCCACACACTCCGTTATTTGTGTACGGTTTAGGATTAGAACATACGGATAAAGCCGTGCGAATAAAACACGCTGGACTGCCAACCCAAATACTACCAGTTTCTTTTTGTTAGTTTTGTAAAATCTATTTACAAAATAAAATATAAATAAACATATCTTAAATTCATACACTGACCGGCACAGAAAACAATCCTTGACATTCTCATTGTACACTGTACACTTTGTCCTCCCAGTCTTTCTTGTCGTTGATGCTTTTCCTACATTTCTCGTCCATTTCGTCGTTTAATAACCTCGAACATTTTCAACAATCTATTTACAAAATATAAAATAAGAATAAACATATCTTACATTTATAGCGTACCATAAGTCGTTTAATTCTCACATTCTTTTCTTCAATTTTAAACCGATTATTTTCTGTAGTTCAAATTTGTCATTAACATATCAAATGTGACAGAAGGCAGTATTTATCTTTTTAATTTTACACATGTATTCTTCGTTCGATTGTGAAACTCTTCTAGTCTTTATCAACGTTTTCGTAGTTTTTAGTAAGTTCTGATATTTCGTAAAATCTATTTACAAAATAAAATCTAAATTAACAATAAATATTGCTTAAATTCATTACGTATACCTACCTCGTTTAATTCATATTCTTTTCTTCAATTTTACACAATATATTTATTTATATTTAGCATTGAAACTAGCCTAACCTCGGCTTCGCCGAGTTTACCCCAGGGCTCCGCCGATAGTGTTTTATGGTGCCCACCCAAACTGCCCACGCAACATGCCCACCCAAACTACCCACGCAACATACCCACGCAACATGCCCACCCAAACTACCCACGCAACATGCCCACCCAAACTGCCCACGCAACATGCCCACCCAAACTACCCACGCAACATGCCCACCCAAACTGCCCACGCAACATGCCCACCCAAACTACCCACGCAACATGCCCACCCAAACTACCCACGCAACATGCCCACCCAAACTGCCCACGCAACATGCTTACAGAAACTACCCACGCAACGTGTCCACCGAAACTGCCCACGCAGCATATCCAACCGAACCACCCACGCAACATGCCCACGCAACCCAAACTGCCCATGCAATCTGCCCTAAAGAGGACCACACACTCTGTTATTTGTATACGGTTTAGGTTTAGAACGTACGGGTAAAGCTGTGCGAATGAAGTACGCTGGACCGCCAGCCCAAATACTACCAGTTTCTTTTTGTCAGTTTTGCAAAATGTATTATCTAAGATTAATACACTGACCGGCACAGAAAACAATCCTTGACATTCTCTCTGTACACTGTACACTTTGTCCTCCCAGTCTTTCTTGTCGTTGATGCTGGTCCTACATTTCTCGTCCATTTCGTCGTTTAATAACCTCGAGCATTTTCAACAATCTATTTACAAAATAAATTATAAAATAAGAATAAACATATCTTACATTCATAGCGTACCTTACGTCGTTTAATTCTTACATTCTTTCCTTCAATTTTAAACCGACTATTTTCTGTAGTTCAAATTTGTCATTAACATATCAAATGTGACAGAAGATAGTATTTATCTTTTTCATTTTATACATGTATTCTTCGTTCGATTGTGAAACTCTTCTAGTCTTTATCAACGTTTTCGTAGTTTTTAGTAACTCGTGACATTTCGTAAAATCTATTTACAAAATAAAATCTAAATTAACAATAAATATTGCTTAAATTCATTACGTAAAATCTATTTACAAAATAAAATCTAAATTAACAATAAATATTGCTTAAATTCATTACGTATACCTACCTCGTTTAATTCATATTCTTTTCTTTAATTTTACACAATATGTTTATTTATATTTAGCATTGAAATGGTCGACAACCCATACGACATTCATAATTTGTCATTATTGACATTGACATCATGTCAAATGTTACACATGACAGCATTTTTATCTTCTAAATTTTTACATGTATTCTACGATCCATTGTTTAATTTTACGTTTAATAATTTTTTACTCGAAAACTATGCATGCTACAGAAATTCGTCCCATTAGAAGGGCCCTGAAGCCAATCATTTCCTACAATTTGACACAAATTTCATGAAAATCGGTTGCACCGTTTAAGCTGTAGCCTTGTCTAAAGTTGGGCGATCGTCGTGATTAAAGAATATAACTATAGATAGTGAATCTAATGTATCGACAACAATTTGATAATTACCACTTCACACTTCAAACACAAAGATATTCAAAAATACACACGAATAATGGAAAGCAGAGGAAAAAAAATCAATTATCGATTATATAATAACAGAAAAATCCAATAGGGGAGTAATCCATGACACCAGAGTTAGAAGAGGATATGAAATAAGTAGTGACCACTACCTACTAGAATCAGCCATTAAAGAAAAAATCTGATGTGACCAACACATGATCTCCCGTCAATTCCATGTTTGAAACAGCAATGAGCTTTAAGTAAAATATCATTTCCAGTTGATCGTTTATATAAACAAAATCTAATTTGTTGTTCCAATAAATAGAAAAGTTTGTAATACCAAATTTTACATTATATTTTATTAGGTTTCTCCTCTAAAATCTGTTAAAACTTCAAGTTAAGTACCACTTCCGGTTTATCATATAGGCATAGTCAAAATCTAATGTTTTTTCAAATTATACACGAGTTTTAAATACCAAATTTGAGAAGTTTTGAATCATGTTTTACTATAGGTAGTTTTTCAAGAAAATCTGTTTTATAGATTCCTGTAAAGTAGCACTTCCGGTTTATCAATTTTAGAAAATATCTAGTATGTCGTTCTCATTAATATAAAAGTCTTAAATACCAAATTTAAAATTTTTGGATTGTATCAATTTGTTTTTCACGAAAATCTGTTCAGAGCTTCAAATAAAGTATCACTTCCGGTTTATCAATTGTATCCAAAATCTAAAATGTTGCTCCCCTTCATATAGAAGTCTTAAATAATCAATTTGAAAAGTTTTGGAAAACATCATAATATATTTTTCACGAAAATCTGTTGAGAGCTTCAAGTAAAGTATCACTTCCGGATTATCAATTTTAGCCAAAATTTAATATGTTATTTCTCTTCATATAAAAGTCTTAAATACTAAATTTAACACGTTTTGGAGTATATAATAATATATTTTTCACGAAAATCTTTTACGTGTCACTTCTATATAGTTTATGAATTTTAGCCAAAATTTAATATGTTGTTTCCCTTGATATAGAAATTTTAAATACTAAAATTGAAAAGTTTTGGATTATATTTTAATATAGTTTTTTTTTATTAAAAACTGTTATGGGCTTCAAGTAAAGAGTTATCCAATTTTACCCAAAATCTAATCAACTCTTTAAATGAATGCTTAAATACGGAAAATAGAAATATTTGGAAGTTTGATATAAGAGTTATCGTGGACGAAAAAATCGTCACACGCACACGCGCACTCGCACGCGCACACGCACACGCACACACACACACAGGCACACGCACACGCCCACACACACACACACATTATCGTAAAAATAGGAAAAACGTGTTGTGAGGACTTTTTATTAAAAACTGTTATGGGCTTCAAGTAAAGAGTTATCCAATTTTACCCAAAATCTAATCAACTCTTTAAATGAATGCTTAAATACGGAAAATAGAAATATTTGGAAGTTTGATATAAGAGTTATCGTGGACGAAAAAATCGTCACACGCATACGCACACGCGCACTCGCACGCGCACACGCACACGCACACGCACACACACACACAGGCACACGCACACGCCCACACATACACACATTATCGTAAAAATAGGAAAAACGTGTTGTGGGGACTCTAATTCGTGCTTATTTACTGAAAACTCACCACCGGATTTTTGGCACGATTACATTACCTCCCGTACGTACGGTACGACAGGAGGTTAAAAAAATTAAGGCACAAAAAAACGATAAAAGAGCACCAAAACACGCTAGCAGAAGAAATTAACAAATATAAACTAAAAGAAAATCCGAATATCAAGGAAAGGTGAGAAAGACTTAAAGAAATGATCTTGAAAACGTCATAAAAGGTTTGTGGCTACAACAGAATAAACAATACCCAAAAGTCGACAATTTGGTGGCATGATAGGGTAAAACAAGCTGTGAGAAACAAAAAAAAAAATACTATGGATAAAATATCTACACGATAAATGTGGTATAAACTATCAGGCATACAAAACACAAACAGTCGTGTTTCGTCTGTCGAAGTGAGCGGACGTGTCTATTGCTGTTGAATGTATATAGTGATATAACGCCTCTACACAAATAATTAAATTTATTCCATAAAGAAATAATTTATTTCTTTAGTGGTAAATAAAAAGTTTAGATAACTGATAGTTCTTAAATAACCATGCCCCTTGGGGCCGACGAGGGGAACACCCTTCCAAATTCAAGGGAAATTAATTTATATACTGAGTTTAATGTACATAAATACTACAAGTATTTATACAAAAAACTCCAGATAATGAATCCAGACCTTCAATTAGTGCTTTGAAGGTAGCAGAAACCTTAAGAAAGATATGTGTGCAAAATGAAATATTTGAAATAAGGAAAATAGGACGCAATAGAGTGGTAGTAGAATGCCATAATAAAGAAACAGCAAACAACAGTTACAAATGAAATACTAAAATCAAAGAATTTTACAGTATTTATTCCAAATTTTCTAATTTCACGAGCAGCAATCGTAAAAGGAATAGAAACAGATTATTCAGTAGATGAATTAGAAGCCCATATAGACTCCAGACAATTTAAAGTCAAGTCGGTAATTCGACTTAATAGAAAAATAATAGACGAAAATGGTACTGCTCAATTTATTCCACCTAACAACATTAAAATATTATTCTATGGAGAAAACATTCCCCAGTATATATATATATATATATATATATATATATATATATATATATATATATATATATATATATATATATATATATATATGTTAGGAATTGTTCATATTATTATTGTTTGTATTTGAGTTGTTTTGTAATACCATAAAGTATTGATTATATTAATGTTAATTAAATTTACGTATTACATGACTGGGCCTTTATTATTATTCTTATTCATTGTTTTACGTTTATATGTTGAGTGTAACTTGATTTTTTAGTCAGTTGTGTGTTGTACTTCGTGGCAGACGGAAATAAATGATTGGATCCATATATTGAGTTTGTGTTTTCTTTTATTATTGCACCCTATCCTTACATCAGAAGTGGGATTCAACACATGCGACCCGATAAGTGATTCTGTGATCTGGATTATTAGTGTTAGTAAGTGAAATAGGTGAAGCTCAAAATGAATGGTGCATCTGGAGATAGAGGAGAATCTACATCACAGCAAAGTGAAGCAATCAATCAAAATGATGTAAATCAATTACCGAATTCTGAACCTACTGTATCAGGTATGCAACAGTTTATGCAATTGTTTTTCAGTCAGCTTTTAAATGCATCGCAGCCAGGTCCATCGCATACAAATCAATCATCTACCCGTACTAATTATGAGGGTAATTTTTCGTTAGTGAATTACGATCCTGACAAAAGTAAATATTCCACAGAAGAATGGCTTAGAGATGTTAAGGACATTAAAGAAAGATTTAAAATCGATGATCATATGATGATTTTGAAAGCTGGTGAAGCATTACAGGGAAAAGCACGAAAATTCTATGATGGCTGGAGACCTGAAAGAAGGAATTGGGTTAATTTTGAAGAAGATCTCCTCACTGCATTCCCTGACTGTGAATCATGGCATCTAAAATTACTACGAGCAGCCAATATGAAGAGCTCTGATTTTAGCAGTATTAGCGAATATGGTTTGGAGAAAATCCGCAGTCTTTATCGGTACTATTCGGAATTACCCTGGGAAAGAGTTTTATCTCCTGTAATCGGTGGTATTAGTTCAAGTGCTATTCGTGAAGGTTTACGTTTACACCAACCAAAGAACCAAAAAGAGCTCATGACTCTGCTTCGACAATATGAAGCAGAAATGACAAATGATTCTTCGATTGAAGAGAGAAAACCGAAGCGTTTGAAATCGGAACAACCGAACAAATTCTCAGGAAAGTGTTTCAACTGCGGTAAAACAGGCCATAGAAAAATTCATTGCCGAGCTACATCAACGCTCGTTAAAGCAGAAAATCAGGTAACGAAAAGAACAGCTGACGAAGGTAAGAAAGTAGCCCCTGTATGTAACTTTTGTAAATGAATTGGACATGTCGAATCAAGTTGTTTTATAAAGAATGGAAAATCAGAAATACGTTGTGCAACAATTAGATGATGTGAAATAATGCCAACTGCAACTATTCCATCGAACGATGGAAAACATGAGTTCACGTATATGGTCGATTCAGGAGCAGATTGGTCCATTATTCATCATAGAATAACTAAGATAATTAATACCAATATCATTCCGTGTGCCCAATCATTATCTGGATTAGGAAACAGAGAAACGCAAACGATTGGATATTGTCGATTGTATGTTAGGCTTCAAGAAGCAACGCTAGAAATTGATTTTATGGTGGTACCAGATAACACAATTCCAGGTGTCGATGCATTGATAGGTTGGGAAACCATTAATCGTCCGGGTCTAAAGATCGTTACTAGAAAACATGGCTTAGATCTACAACTATCCACACTGCCTGTACCTATTAAAAATACCTTACATATTTGTGTAGAGTCAGGAATGGACGAGCAACAAAAAACGCGATTAAATGAACTTTTAGATACCATACGTTCTCAAGCTCCAAGAGTTGTTACAACAGGAAAACTGAAAATACAGTTAAAGGACGACTTGCCAGTAGCATTTCGTCCGAGGCGATTGGCATTTACCGAACGAATCCAATTAAAAGAGATTATTCAAGAATTAATGGAGCAAGGGATAATCAGAGAAAGTTGTTCACCATACGCTAGTCCTATTGTACTAGTAAAGAAAAAAAATGGATCTCTCAGATTGTGTGTTGATTACAGAGAAATCAATAAAAAGGCCATTAAAGATCGATATCCGCTACCAAATCTACGTGATCAGTTAGATGCATTGGGCCAAGCAATTTACTTTACAACCCTAGATATGCAATCTGGATTTCACCAAATTGAGGTGGAAGAAGATTCCAAAAAATACACGGCATTTATAACACCCGATGGCCATTATGAGTATAATCGTATGCCCTTCGGCTTTGCGAATGCTCCTTCCTGTTACCAGAGGGCTATTAATAAAGCATTAGGACCACTTAAAGATACTGTGGCGCAAGTGTACCTCGACGACATAATGATTGCGTCCCAGACGATTGAAGAAGGATTTATTAACATGCAGAAAGTTCTAGATGCTCTCTCTAACGCTGGATTTTCATTAAATTTAGAGAAGTGTAGTTTCTTCAAGAGAGAAACTGAATATTTAGGCACTATTGTTGGCAACGGCACAATTAAACCAAGTCCTAGAAAAATAAAAGCGTTAACAGACTCTGTTCCTCCGAAAGATGTCAAAGGGGTACGGCAGTTCATGGGTTTGGCTGGGTACTTTAGACGCTTTATCCAAGGATTTTCACTGATTACTGCACCAATTAATCGATTGTTGCAAAAAGATGCTAAGTTCAGCTGGACACCGGAACATGAGAAAATAAGACAAAATATTATTAGTATCTTAACAAATCAACCTGTCCTAAGAATTTTTAATCCGGAGCTGCCAACCGAGCTTCATATAGACGCTAGCTCTATTGGAATTGGAGCAGCTCTACTGCAAAAGCAGAACGGAGATATTAGACCTGTAGCATATTTTAGCCGAAGAACAACTGCAAGTGAATCAAAGTATCACTCATTTGATCTAGAGACACTGGCGATTGTAGAAGGAGCTGATCACTTTCGTGTTTACTTGTACGGGATACATTTTACTGTTTATACCGATTGCAATTCCGTTAGAGCAACGTTTTTAAAGAAAGATCTTCATCCGAGGGTAGCTAGGTGGTGGATAAAGCTTCATGATTATGATTTCAATATAGAATATAGACAAGGATGTAAGATGGGTCATGTAGACTACTTGAGCAGGAATCCAGTTATCCAAAGATTTCAAATACCAAACGAGGCTACTACTATTTCAGAATATCAAGCACAAGACGATTTTTGTCGATCGCTACTCAGTAAACCTTTAAAAGAATTCGTGATACAAGATAATATTGTGTACCATGTTGAGCAGATAAAAAACAAAGCGATACTAATGAGGTGTTTCGTGCCGCAAGCAGCAAGACTAAAGGTAATGAAAACCTATCATGATGATGCAGCTCACATTGGTTGGAAAAAAGGAATTTTGCGAATGCGAGAAGATTTATACTGGCCTAAAATGGGGAAATGTTTAAAGAAATATGTTCGGAACTGCAGATCCTGTGCAGTTGGAAAATCGCATACAGGACCTAGAGCTGGATTATACCAAAAGGGCTAGCCAGCCATTAGAAGTTTGGCATATTGATCATGCTGGACCACTTATCAAGTCAAACGGTTGCACTGAGATACTGGTAATAATTGATGCATTTTCGAAATATTGCATATTCACCCCAGTAAAGAATAAAACAACAGAACCATCAATTGTTGCACTGTGCGATCTCTTTAAGCAAGTCGGAAAACCAAAGAGAATCATAGCTGACAGAGCACGAGCTTTTACTTCAGCAAAATTTCAAAATTACATGGACAAAGAAGGTATAGAGTTGCATCTTATTGCTACTGGGGTTCCAAGAGGGAACGGACAAGTAGAGCGGGTAATGCGGACGCTTTTTAATCTCATGAGAAGCGTACTAACTAATGAGAAAGAATCTAAATGGACCACAGTCTTACCACAAATTCAAGCTGTACTTAACGAAACAGTTAGCTCAGCAACAGGATTTACTCCAAATGCTCTTATGTTCGGTACAAAACAACGCTTACCAACAGAAGAACAACTGTTAAAAGGAGTAAAAACACAAGAGTTATTAGATATTAATAATATGAGATCAAAAGCAAATGAAAGATTAAAACTGAACAGAGAGAAACAACAAAAATCTTTTAATGCGAAACGGTTGAAAGCAACACCTTTTAAAATTGGAGAAGTAGTGGTTGTTCAAGATTCACAGAAAGCTGGTTCTGGCAAATTGGGTGCCAAATTTCTTGGACCCTACGAGGTTGTTAAGCTATTACCTAATGAACGGTATGTTCTTAAAAGATCAAATCAAAGAACAAAAGTAACGAAAGTAGCAGCACATGAACAATTGAGATATTGGCCAAGGGGCCAAGAGGTAAGAGGGAAAAAGGAAAATTTGTCCTTGCTTGGAGCGTAATAGTAGTGTATGTAAATAGTGGACCTTCACTGGTCACATGGACCTTCACTGGTCAGGGAACCTTAAATGGTTATTGATTATTGAATTTTTTGGAAATAAGTTTAGAACCTTAAATGGTTGCGGAAATTACAGTTATTTTTTTAGGGGGCCCCATCATACAAAATTGCAGCAGCAGCAGCAGCAGCACGGAATTGAGACACAGGAGACGCGAGGACGCGTCATTGTTAGGATGGCCGTGTTAGGAATTGTTCATATTATTATTGTTTGTATTTGAGTTGTTTTGTAATACCATAAAGTATTGATTATATTAATGTTAATTAAATTTACGTATTACATGACTGGGCCTTTATTATTATTCTTATTAATTGTTTTACGTTTATATGTTGAGTGTAACTTGATTTTTTAGTCAGTTGTGTGTTGTACTTCGTGGCAGACGGAAATAAATGATTGGATCCATATATTGAGTTTGTGTTTTCTTTTATTATTGCACCCTATCCTTACATATATATATATATATATATATATATATATATATATATATATATATATATATATATATATATATATATATACATACTGCCCTGCGAACCATATATACAAAGTGTTAGACAGTGCTTTATTTGCTATCGATTTGGACATATCTCAAAACAATGTAAGAATGCAAAGGAAAAGTGTGGAACATGCGGAAAAATAGACCATAAACAGGATAAGCGGGAAGAGGAAAACCTGCTCATTGGTTACAACAATCTAAGTTATATGGAAGCAAGCTTAGAATTCCCAGAATTATCCAAAAGAACTAATGAATACGCAGTTAAAATATCATATAAGTACACTATATTAGAAAATTTTGAAGAGGAATTCCTAACACTTCACAACAGATTTGAAAAATCTACCCCATCTCTCCCGGTGTTTGTTCCACCACCTATTTCTAAAAACTACTACATCAAATCGAGAAATCAAACCCAGAGTCGACCTAACAACAAGGAACAAAATATTAAGAACAAAAGAACCCAGACAAATAGTACCGAAGACATATCAGTTGATGCAAGCCTGCAAGATCCATTTCAAAAAAGAAGTAAAAACGACAAAACCCCTATCAAACTGTAATTAACTAGAGAGATCGTTCTAACCTAGAGGAAATAGAACCTATATAGAATCGACATCACAAAATAGTTTTTATAGTGTGTCAGATCGAAACTACTGCACAAGTCCATAATGAAGAAAGAAGCAATTATTATATATCCCAACAGAACGAAGAAACAAGAGCAATATTATATAGCAACAAAGAGCTACCCATAAGTAAATAATAGCACAGTAGTAACATTGGCATTGTAAATATACATTTATAGTCCTATTATATCATTATAATAACACTTATAAATCAATCAATTAAAATTAATCTACTCCACTGGAATTCAGAAAAAATAATTAACAATAAAGCGGAAATACAATACCTACTTCATCAAAATCAAGTGCATATATGTGCTCTAAGTGAAACTTTTGTAAAAAACAAAAAAAATATTTAATATTCGCGAATACTCGATAGAACGAGACGACAGAATAAATGATAATTCACAGAATCCTAGGGGAGGGACAGCCCTCCTAATACAAAAATCTGTAGTATACTCCCCAAAAAAGATTACAAAACCGAATAAAAACATAGAGCTAATAGCTATAACTTGTAAATTCAAATCAATGGATAGTACAATAATATCTATATATGTAAAACCTAGTCATAAAACAAATAAAGAAGATTGGGTAAAAATTCTGAGACAAGTAACAAGATCAGTAATTATAACAGGCGACTTCAATAGTCACCATGAAGAATGGGATACTAGAGTACCTCAAAACTACGAAGGAAAAGAAGTTTACGAATTCATAGAACAGGAAAACTTATGTATTATAAATGAAGACTATCCCACAACAACGAAAAGATTAAATTGGAGGGAAAGTATCTTAGACTTAACAATCACTTCACCAGTACTAGCAGGATACGTAGAAAAGTGAACTGTAATTAAAGATAATTTTTATAGTTATCATTTCCCGGTATTTATTAAATTCGCAATAGACAATAATCATCAATACACTAAAACTTTCCAACGTAAAAGTTACAAAGATGCGAACTGGTTTAGATACACCCAAATAATTGAAAATGATATAAATTGGCACAAAAATACAATTAAAGAAAACCAAACAACCCAAAATTACAACTTATTAACATATATTATTAATAACGCAGCTGAGGAAACTATACCAAGCAAAATTATAAAGATTAAAACAGGAATCAACTGCAAACCCAAATGGATGGATGTGAATAGCAACAAAATAATAGCTATGAATAGACTAACACTAACTAGATTCAATAAAAACCCAACTATTGAAAATTATATAACTCTCAAAAAGCAAAAAGCTAAAACAAGAAAATATCTCAAGAAGAGGAAACGAGAAGAATGGTGTAGCTACTGTGAAAAATGAGCACCAACAACTAACTGTAAAGAAGTATGGCAGTAAATTAGAAAAATAAATGAATCTAATACACAAACATCTAGCAACAAAAACAAAAACTCAGATTGGATACAAGTATTTGCTAACATAGTTTGTCCAGCTAACCTATCTTGTACAAAACTTTATACACAATGAAACAATGGAACAGCAAATAACGGTGGAAGAATTGAAACACAGCCTAAACCACAATAAAAAAAACTAGCACAGGAATCGATAATATTAATTACCAAATGATCCAACACTTACCGGAAAATGGTATATCTCTACTAGCCGATATATATAACAAATTATTGACAGAAAATCTTGTTCCAGAAGAATGGAAAAAAATTATTTGTGTTCCCATCCAAAAACCAAGTAAGGAACCGTACTTAGCCACCTCTTACAGGCCTAACTCTTTATTATCCTGTATGGCCAAAACTTTAGAAAAAATCATAAAAGATAGAACTGAGTGGTATGTCGAACACAATCAAAAATTACCTACAACTCAATACGGTTTCAGGAAAAACCGTAGTACCCAAGATAATTTAAATATTCTCAATATCGATATTCAAAAAACATATAATGTTAACAAATATATAATTTGCGCCTTTTTGGATATTCAAGGTGCCCATGACAATGTTAATGTCGATATACTCTACAATAAACTTACCGCTGTTGGAATTCCACAATCTATATGTAATTGGATAACAAAATATCTACAAGACCGAACAGTGTACAAAAAATATGGAAACGAACTATTAGGGCCACATTATACCAATAAAGAGCTTCCACAAGGTTCTATATTAAGTCCGTTAATGTTAACCATTTATACAAGTGAGCTTCAGAATATACGAAATCAAAATACAGAACTACTCCAATTCGCTGATGACATTGCCATCTATAGCAAAGGAAGAACACTAAAAGAAGCACAAAAAAGACTGCAACGTCAGCTAGATTTATTAACAATAATAATGAAGGACCTACAACTTTCGATCTCAACGGAAAAAAGTAAATTAGTGATCTTCACACGGCTCCGACTTACTGTTAGTCCACGAATAACAGTTAACAATAAAGCTCTCCAGGTAGTTAGCACTAAGAAATTTCTTGGAGTCTGGTTTGATGCGAAATCTATATGGTTAAAAGAAGTCATGGAAGTGGCTAACAAATGCCACAAAGGCATTAATTTAATGCGCTGTGTAGCTGGCTATAAATGGGGAGCACGTCCCTCTACATTACTAATGCTATATATAAAGATCTAATTTGACCTCACTTAGACTATCTAGCCACTCTGATAAGTACAGCATCTAATACAAACTTAAAAAAACTAGGCAACATACAATACGCAGCATTAAGAATATGCTTGGGGCACATGAAAAGCACTCCAACGCAAATTCTCAATTATGAAGCTGGAGAGCCGCCACTACAAATTCGAAGAAAATATATATCAAATAAATTCTACCTTAAAAACATGCAATCGAATAATGCTCTACTAAGAGATAAAATCAAAGACTTTACAAACTATTCTAACTCTAACTACTGGAATAAAAAGAACAAACCGATATCTGATAGCCATCACGAATTAAAAACAATTAACATAGAAACATTTCAAGTGATGCCAATATTTAAATACGATCTAATAATTAACTGGTACCAATGTAATGTGTATTGTAACCAATTTAATAAAACGGAACCGGACTACATGACGAAGAACAAATTTATGGAATATATTAAAGACAAACAGTGGGACGAAATAATTTACACAGATGGATATGTCCATCGCAATAAAAATTCTAGTAGCTTTGCTATTTTCAATGAGTACAACAACAACAACACCACAGTGTATAGATTTAATCACCTGACCAGTTCATATAACACCGAAGCTTTAGCAATCTTTCATGCGTTAGAAGACTTGGCGACATGTCATAACAAAAAAATACTTGTAGTTACAGACTCTAAATCAGTTTTAGAAAGCTTGACCAACAAATTAGGCAAGAAGAGTCTATCTATTATACACAAAATTAAAAATCTCGCTAAAAAAGTTTCAGATCATAACAACTATATAGAATTTCTCTGGGTGCCGGGACACTCAGGTATACCAGGGAACGAGAAGGCAAATGAATCAGCCAACGACGGACATCATACTGGACAAGAAATTAATATTCAACTGACAATATTTGACGCAATAAATATTATCAAGGAGAAAATGCTGAATGAATGGCATCAATGGTATTTTCAAAAAAGTGAAACTACAGGAAAAATATTTTTACAGTATAACCCAAAAATTCCCAAAGAAAATTGGTTCAATAAACCATGACAAGAAAATATATAACAACATTAGCAAGAATAAGATGCACACAAAAAAAAATTCCAGCCCACTTTCACAAATTAGGAATCATAGAATCAGATAAATGTGAATACACAAACAGCAGATCTTAACCATCTGTTATTCAATTGTAACAAATATATTATGCCACAAAGAACTTTCCACTTAGAGACAATTAAAACATATCATACACTACCGGTAAATATTCTCACTATTACATCAGATCCGAAATCCCAACTTTGCGTATCATTGTTTAATTATATTGTGCAGTGCGCAATAGAAATATAAAATTATAAAAAATGGAAACGTATAGAAGAGGAGTAAATGGCAAGCATGTCACTTAAGGATACAAGCCAAAGAGAAGAGAGAAGAAAGAACAAAACACAAAGGAACGTGGTTAAAAATGTAGTACTGGAAGAGAAACACAAGTCATGGGAAAAATGTTTTTCAAGGTTTTAAGAAATTTTTAAAATAAACCAGTATATAAACTCTAACAAATTAGAACAGAGCAAGGAAGCACAATAGTAGAAGGAGACCAAATAATTAACAGGTGGAAAGAATATTTCGAGCACCTCCTCTGTGGAAATAATAAGACTAAAACAGCTAAGGAAATCCAAGAAATGAAAGGAAGATAAGATTATCAAGAAGAACAATTTATTATTTGAACAAAACTAGAGGAGGCCTTAAAAAGAATAAAAATTGCAAAATCACCCGGTGTAGTTGAGATATACCCTGAAATGATTAAATATATGGAAGAAGAAGGAAAGCGAGAACTATCTATGCTGCGAATAAAAAGAAATACTCGAAGAATGGAAAACTGGAAGTGGTCAAAAAGTAAAATATAAACATAATTTATTTTTCTTTAAGAAACAAATGTACATATTTTAACAAAAAAAATACTGTCAAAGGAACTAAGAAAGTGATAAAGTCAGTAATGCGCACCCACAGAAAATTTTATTAAAAAAATCTGATGTGGCCAGCACATTACCTTCCGTCAGTTCTATGTATTTTGTATAAATGTCATACAAAAAGTTTCTTGCAAAAGATTCTATTTCTTGTACACTACTTTAAGAAAGTTGTATGTATTTTATACAAATACCATACAGAAAGTTTCTAGCAAAAGATCCTATATATCCAGTAAAATTATAACACATACATACTGTCAACTGCAATTGACATTGACACCTTTCAATTAGAATTTTCTTATTATAGCAGCTATTTCCAGAGTTATAGCATAGCTGGCTAATATATGATATTTAATTTCTTTATAATTTTTTAACTCTAGATCCATTTAATATGAAGTATAAAATGCATTCAAATCGTATAGAGAATAAAATATTCTTTAATATTTATAATAACATTAAATGTAAAAAAATGATATTTAACATCGTTTTTTCAAGAAAAACTGTTAAAATCTTCAAATCAGGGTACTTCCGGTTGACCAATTATAACTAAAATCTAAAAAAAGAATTATAATTTTTGGAATTGTAGTATTAGAGTTATCGCATTAGAAAATTTTGTCACACACACACACACACGCACGCACGCACGCACGCACTTGGCGACATGTCATAACAAAAAAATACTTGTAGTTACAGACTCTAAATCAATTTTAGAAAGCTTGACCAACAAATTAGGCAAGAAGAGCCTATCTATTACACACAAAATTAAAAATCTCGCTAAAAAAGTTTCAGATCATAACAACTATATAGAATTTCTCTGGGTGCCGGGACACTCAGGTATACCAGGGAACGAGAAGGCAAATGAATCAGCCAACAAAGGACATCATACTGGACAAGAAATTAATATTCAACTGACAATATTTGACGCAATAAATATTATCAAGGAGAAAATGCTGAATGAATGGCATCAATGGTATTTTCAAAAAAGTGAAACGCACGCACGCATGTACGCACGCACGGACATACACACACATACACACACACACACACACACACACACACACACACACAAACACACACACACAAACACACACACACACACACACACACACACACACACACACACAAACACACACACAAACACACACACGCACACACACAAACACACACACACACACACACACACACAGGCATCATCGTAAAAATAGCTTATTCATCAAAAACTCACCACCGAATTTTTTGATCAAAGATACCTTCATCAGACAAATTTTTGTTAACAACTCTGGTACTAGCTGCACTCAAATTTTGAAACTTGTAATGAGGATACTAGGTAATTATTTAGATGCATGTTTTTCTTTTATTTGTGTATCTCAACCTGAGACGTCTCATATGGGAAAACCTTCAAAGTTTTCCGCCATTATTTTTTTTACCTATTAACATTTTATTATTTTTACTAATAAAATATTATATACAATTCAAAAATACACAATAAGGTGATCTTGCCAGTGGCGTATTTTAAGGGGGTTTAGTGTAGGGTGACCATACGTCCTGTTTTGAACGGGACAGTCCCGTTTTTTTACCATGTACTAGCCGTCCCGTCGTTTTAGTTAAAATAACACATTTGTTCCGTTTTAGAAGATTGATCTCCTTTTAAAAGATTTATATCACTTTGAAAAAAAAACAACACTTGGTTTACAATATTTATAATTATAATAGTAATTTACAAGACCTGAAACTGATACTTTATTGGGTAAGCAAGCATATTCCATGTTGGGTACAATTTTTGTTTTCGCTGTTCTGAAAAAAGGATAATTAAAAATCTATAGATATACATTATTTTATTTTTGCGAGTAAATAAGAAATAAATAAACATATGGGACTATTATAGACAATTTTTCAAGCTAGCTCAGTAAAGGATTTTCCAGTGTAAAAAGTAATATCAGAAACAGCTCACTTTCAGGACGACCACGAAAACATAAATTATTAAACTTTTATCATATATACATATTTTCATAACAACATCCCCCCCCTTGTCCCGTTTTCATTCTATATAATTATGGTCGCCCTAGTTTAGTGAGTTTCAAAACCCGGTGCCTTAGCTCACGTCTTCGGCGCTTTTTTCTAGTCTAATCTAGTATGTTTAAAAAAAGCGTCAAATTTTTTAAAAATATCCACAAAAAAAATTTCTTAGATTTATTTAGCTACTGCATCGGCAATGGTTAAAATCTATTAGCAAATTTACGATGTGATGAAGTATTTTTGATTATTGAGAATAAAGCTAAATTACTAGCAGATTAATTTGAAATTTCAGTAGCATATGAAAAATCGCGAGTCAGAAGAAAAAAAAACACTTTGACGAACAAGTGAGCCCACTGAAGACGGAAGACTGAGTTTTAAAATAGTTTATCATGTAGTATTAGAGCACCATCTACAGACTCAATTCATTGATAAATTTGAAGACTTTCATCAGGTGTCCTCAACCTTTTCAGGTCTTCAACCAGAAAACTTTTATTAAGAAGAGAGTTCAAAAGGCGGTATGGATTTGGCTTTAACTTGCAAAGACAATGTAGACTAAATAAGCAGCACTGTCGATGAACACAAGCAGTTCAGAAGTCTGTACAAAGACATTTTCACTTCAAAAAAGAAACACTTAAAATAAACCATATTCTAAATTTTATATGTAAATAATAACTGATACTTTCAAAAATTTGAGTTGTTTATATAAAATATTTTGACCCTTCCGATAAGCAATGCAACTGCTGAACGAAACTTTAGTCGACTGAAAGAGAAAGAGTCATATTTAAGGTCTACAAATGACGGAGACGAGGTTGTCTGATTTGGCAATATTAAATATTGAACGATTGTTTTCCAAAAACATAGATTTAAATGAGGTGATTGATTTATTTACAAACTTTAAAAAGCACAATATTAATTTATGCTCGTAATATCTAGCATTCCTGTAAACTTGTTGAATATATTAAATGTTATATAATATGGCGCCTTTTTTTATCATCATTTGTATCAACATACGCCACTGGATCTTGCTAAAACTTAAACGCAGAAGTTTGTGTGATATTTAATTTTTTTGAAAAAATGAGGAATTCAAAATCTTTAGTTAACATTTAATAAACAATCAGGTTACCATAGGAAATGGAACAAAATATAAAAAATCTGATATGGCCAGCATATTAACTTCCGTCAGTTCTATGTATTTTAGGCGCTTTCTTTTTAGGGGAAAATGAACTGATCTTACCTCGTACTGAACTACTCCTAAAAAGAACAGTATATTTTTTTAAAATAAGACGTTATAGTCTGTTAATTTGATTTTGACATATTCAATTCTTTTGCCTTTGTGTATTTAAGTATGGAAGTATTTCTTATGGTAATGAAACATGATATAACGTTTGAAACTAATTAATTTCTTCTATTAATGTCATTTTAATATCAAATACTTACAAAAAAGACAAAATACAAAGCAGTCAGTCATATTGACGTGAGATTGACATTCGGGATCAGTTCAGGATCTATGTGATCCTGTTTCAAAGGTGGTGCTTCGCGGGGGCGGGGACGAAGAAACTGGGTAGTACAAGATCATTTATCCCGTTTTAAAAAGAACGATTTAGGGTAGATGTGTGCTACTCGGAGTTGATCTTCTTGATAAAAAGAAAGCGGCTTTTGTATAAATGTCATACAGAAAGTTCCTTGTAAAAGATTATATTTCTTGTACATTACCTTAAGGCAGTTGTATGTATTTTATACAAATTCCATACAGAACAAAAGATCCTATATATCCAGTAGCAAAATTATAACACAAACATACTGTCAACTGCATTTGACATTGACACCTTTCAATCAGAATTTTCTTAATATAGCAGCTGTTTCCAGAGTTATAACATAGCTGACTAATATGTATGATATTTAATTTCTTTATAATTTTCTAACTCTATATCCATTTAATATTAAGTATAAAATGCATTCGAATCCTATAGAGAATAAAATATTCTTTAAAATTTATAATAACATTAAATGTGAAAAAATGATATTTAACATCGTTTTTTCAAGAAAAACTGTTAAAATCTTCAAATGAGGGTACTTCCGGTTGACCAATTATAACCAAAATCTAATCAGCTCTTCACATGGATGTAACGAAGAGGAATACGAAAGAAATATTTTTTGGAATTGTAGTATTTGAGTTATCGCATTAGAAAATTTTGTCACACACTGACACACACACACACACACACACACACACACACACACACACACACACACACACACACACACACACACACACACACACACACACACACACACACACACACACACACACACACACACACACACATACAGACATCATCGTAAAAATAGTAAAATCGTATTCTAGAGACCCTAAAACGTGCTTATTCATCAAAAACTCACCACCGAATTTTTTGACCAAAGACAATACCTTCCTTACCTAAAGGTGACGGAAGGTAAAAAGAAACAAAATATGTTAATTACTTTATTTTCACTACTGGGAATTTTTTTTGTTAATTGAATGTTGGTGAATATGCAGATATTGTGTTTATTTATGGATACTGTAACAATAATGGTTGTAATGCATCCAGAGAATATCGACGTGTATATCCAAGAATTAATTCATATATTAATTTTTTGAATACTTGATTTCTTCTAAAAATTAAAATAGGTCTGTTCGTTTCGCTACTTTACGTCTACGGTTTACTGCCGCCTCCATACAAAGTATATAGGCGCGGCAGTAAACCGTAGACGCAAGGTAGCGAAACGAACAAACCTAATGTCTCGAAAACTACTGCGTGTATCAAGTTTTAGCAAGAGTACCTTTTTGTATGTTTTATGAATATTTATTATTTTATTTCTACCCTGTGAATCAATTCAGAAAAGATGCCACTTTTATGACGTTTCAAGAAAAATAATATTTAGATCTCGATTTACACATTATTTATGAAAATATTTATGTCATCATCACTACCGAAATCTATGTACAAAGCAAATTGGCACACTCAACAATTGGTAATATGCCGTGATGATATATATTTTTTTTTTTATTATGAAAAACTGATTACTGCTTCAAATAAAGTGCTACTTCTTGCCCAATTGTTATCAAAAATTAATTAGCTCTTCCCATTAATGTTGAAATGAGGAATACGAAGTGTCATACGCACACCTACACCCATATACTCACCAACATCGTCATAAAAATGTTAAAATTGACCTTTAAGGAGGGACCTTAAAACGTATTTATTTACTAAAATCTCGATATGCGATTTTTAGCATACTTCTTGCAGTTCCCCTACCTACGGTAGCGACAATTAAAAAGAAAAAAATTGAAAAAATGTCAATTATTAGTATTAGTTATGTAATTTTTGTTGCACTGGATATAAAGCTTAAAATTATTTAGTTTAATTCAAGGTCATATCAATTTATCACTA
>OY720453.1:37878782-37910171 GCA_963082715.1 Harpalus rubripes
ATAAAGATTATTTATATGTGGGATTTTATAAAATGTTACAACCGAGTATATTAGCAAGAGATGTAGATTTTATTTAAAAAATAACAACAAAAGAATTTTCAAGTTTTCATGACAATGATGTTGAAATTGATGAAAATGTTGATCCTCTTTTCGGAAAAAATCCTTTCTTTTTAAAAGGGCAAAGATGGAAGGCAGTCAGAAGTCAAGTTACATCAGCTATAACAAGTGGAAAGGTAAAATGAAAATCATTTAATATATTATATAAATACATAGTTATTGTAAAGTAAGTACATCTCTTTCACTTCAGATAAAACAAATGTTCACCTTTATGAGAAATATTAGTAAAGATTTAGTGGAATATTTAAACAACGAACAAGATGCTACTACCGAAGAAGGACTTGAAGCAAAAGAACTGGCTTCAAAATTCACTACAGATGTAGTGGCTGCCTGTGCTTTTGGTTTGGATGGCAATTCATTAAAAGATTCTGATTCCGAATTTAGAAGAATGGGGAAAAAAATATTCCTTTTTGATTTTGTAAGCGCATTAAAAGCCTTAATTATCTTTATGTTCCCAGTCATAGCCAAAGTACTGAGAATTAGTGCGATACCTACAGAAGTAAAGGATTGGTTCATTGGCATTCTTTCGCAAACTATTAAATATAGAGAAGAAAATAATATTGTGAGAAATGATTATTTAGATTTAATGCTTTCTCTCAAAAACAAACCTGGCGAATATGGTAAGCAATTGTTTTATTTTTTCTTATTTTCTCAATATTACAAATCAGATTTAAAAAATATATCTAATAAGATCATACCATAATTTTAATCAATTTTGAAAAACATATAACAAATTTTCATTAAATAAATATTAAATTTCGTCATTTTTTGTGTAAATTAGTAAATAAAACCACCTAAAGGACAAATCTGGTAAGTTGCTTTGGTTTTGGAGATTTTCGCGCCCTGAAGTACACTGTGACTGTCCCGATCCTCTTCTTCTTGCAGTTGGGTGTTGTCTTTGCCATTGCTTCTATATTCTTAAAATTATTGTTCTTGAATTTCGATTCAAACGACGGCCAATTTGGCGGAAGCTGATACCGGCCTCGAGGAACTCTACAATTCTTCCGCACTCAAAATCAGGCAATGGTTTAAAATGTTATCGAATGCATCTATGTGGCATCTTTGCAACACAGAGCAAACATTTATCAATAACTAACAAAGTTTAATTCAAACATAAGCTAATATAGTTAATTCAAATATGGACCTGTATTAGCGGTTCATTAAAATAAACACGCGAAAATGCGACATAAGATTTGCTTCAAAGTCTTACTTTCTTCGCTTTAGGAGGGAGTCGGTTCGCTTGAAAATCTAATCATTTAAAGACAATATATCAAGAGTAGTTCCTAGACATAACTATAAGGGGAAGTGCGTGTCTTAGTATCAAATAAATGTTGTAAAGTACGTAATTAAATTCTGCGTCCAAATCTCTAGAGATTTTATTTTGCATGTTTAGTAACCGGTAAAATTAAATTTAAAATTTTTAAAATTGAATTGAAACAAATTTAAAATAAATGCACTGTTTTTGAACTCTCAGAAATTTGGTTTTCAAATAAAAGTTACAAATAATTATTATTGAATTTTGTACCTAAATCACTGAACATATTTTCTTTTTACATTCTGCATTTAAATAACTATTATTATTCTTTCTGACAGTTCAAACGATATCTTTGTAATTTATTTTAATTCCATAGCTGTCTCTACAAATGAGTAATATTTATAAAATTTCAAATTTGATTCTGTAGGTTCCCAAACGTGCAAAGTAAAATCTGTTTACTGATTTAGGCGTGGAATTTAATTATCTACAACTTTTATATGAAATATTTTTCTTTACAATTAATTGAGACTTTTACACAAGGAAAAACTGATTTTCCATATTAAAAGCCTATGGTTCGCTTTTTAAATTGCATCTATATATTTTATTTACTTTCATTTAAAGCCAAATTTAAAACTTGTAGGATGACTCAAATTTAAATTTATGTAGCTCAAATTTATTGTTACAATAATATAGATTGATAAATTGTAGGTATATAGAAATATCTCGAGTCTCGAGATATATTTTCAAGAAAAAAATTTAAAATAAATAAATATATAATACTAATATATTATATTTTTTTCTCAGAATTTACTAATATGGATGTGATGGCACAATCAATGACATTTTTCTCTGATGGAATGGAAACAAGTGCAACTACTTTAAGCTTTGCTTTATATGAAATAGCGAGGAATCCTCACGTACAAGAAAAACTAAAACAAGAAATAGACAAAGTATTGGCCCAGCATAATGGAGAGTTATTTTATGAGGCAATTCAAGAAATGCCGTATCTAGATATGGTTATTTCAGGTAATTACTAGAATGTTTCAGAACATATATTTTTTCCAACTATGTACGATGATAAAATTATCGGAGTGCAGTCAAATTTTATTTATTTGTCTTCATCAACTGTACATTACTATAATTACAATTAAGCTTTGATATAATATTGCAAAATAAATTGGAATATTACATTACAGCTTACTTAATTGTAATATACAGCTCCTAACAAAGTTGCATATGTATGAAACCTGTCGATTAAGATAAATAAATAAAATTCGACTGCAATCTAGTAATTTTTTCATCATTCATCACTCAGTCAAGTAGCCTTTTTCATAAAACTTTCATATTGCTATTAATTTAGTCTAAGTATACTACTAAATACAAATATTTTTCTTCAGAGTCACTCAGAATGTATCCACCAGCAATGTTCTTAATGAAGGTCTGTACGAAGCAAATCACCCTAACTCATCCAAAAGGAGGAAATGAAGGTGTACTAGTGAATCCAGGATTACCTGTTATTATTCCGATATACGCCATTCATTATGACCCTCAGTACTATCCAGACCCAGAAAAGTATGATCCTGAACGATTCACGGAGGAAGCGACGAAAGATCGACCAAAGTGTGCTTTCATTCCTTTTGGAGAAGGACCAAGAATGTGTTTAGGTATATAACTATAACAATAATAATAATAATAATAATAATAATAATAATAATAATAATAATAATAATAATAATAATAATAATAATAATAATAATAATAATAATAATAATAATAAATATTATTATTATTATTAATGCAAAATCTTTCAGAACTTATAATACAATAAAAATAAACTAAAAAGATTGTATTATTCTTAATAATAATAATTACAATAATAATAATTATAATTACAATCATAATAATAAAACTCATATATTGATTACTGTTTGTTTTTAGGTTTCCGATTTGCTTTAGCACAAATAAAAGCAGCGTTAGTAGCTACTATATCCAATTTTGAAGTAAAAGTCAATTCAAAAACTTCACCTACAATGGAAATTGATAAAATGAGCTTTATTTTAGCGAAGAAGGGTGGAATATGGCTAAATTTCTACAAACGTTCAAAATAAAAAATAATAGAAACTTCAATGTTAATTTTTTGTTTTTATTACGTAATAAAATATTATTTTGTTGAATTTTCATTAATGTCATATTTCTTTTATTTTTGTAATAAAATACTTGTCTTTATAAATTAAATACAGTGATACTTACGTATCTACCTTTTATATAGGTACGACTTTTATTTATAATTTCCTATTAACCTAAATAAGGCCATTTAAAAGTATTTGAGTATATTTACTTTTTACCTCCCGCTACCCTTGGTAAGGGAGCTATAGGGATCGTACTAAAAATCGCATATCGAGATTATGGTAAATGACCACGTTTTAAGGTCCCTAGAATCCAATTTTAACATTTTCACGATGATGTCTGTGTGTATGTGTGTGTGGATCCTCCAGTCTAACTCAAATACTATCATTCAGAAAATTTTGAAACCTTGTATTTCGAACTTTTTCTGTAATGGAAAGAGCCCATTAGATTTTGGTGAAAATCGGATAACCAGAAATGGCACTTTACTAGAAGCTCAAAATAGTTTTTCTTCGAAAAATATCTTTAAATGCTATTTTTTCGAGATTAATAAATAAATAAAATAAATAAATATATCATCACGGCATATTACCCATTGCTGGGTGTGCCAATCTGCTTTGTTAATGTTATTATAAAAATTAAAGATTATTAAATTTTCTATAAATTTGCATTAATACTTTTTCTATATATTGTATGGATAAATTTACAAAATTATCTACAATTTAAATCCCAGAGTCTGCGGTTTAAACAAACAAAACGGAGTTATTCAAATGTATGTAACTGACAGATAAATGTCACTATCAAAGAACTAATCATTTCAAAGTAATATTAGTAACGTTTTAAAAAGAAAAAAGTAAATAGAACAATAGAAAAGGAATTCGATTCAGCATAAGTAAATATGTAGGTATGTATTTAGATTAATAAAAATTAGCGATTCAAAAAAATGTTTAAGCTAATCGTTACTTTCGGATTAGTGAATTCTATTCTATCTCGGTATTTAAAATTTATCTTCATTTTATTATAGCTTCGGTGGCTCAATGGTTAGAGCAACGCCTTATGTCATGAGTGCCCTCGGGGCTCTGGGTTCGAATGCCACTAAGGCATGGATCTGTGTGAATGTGAACCCACTCTGTAATTGGAATTTAATCCTGTTGAAGGGTTTAAAAAAGGTAGTAACTCGGATTAGATTAGATTATATTTAAGAAATAAACTGTCAAAATTAAAGTACAATTCGCCTATCTAAAAATAAGGATTGACTAAATCTTTTTTGTGCCTCGGGCTGTAATGGGGGGAGGTATTGTGTTGGCCACACCAGATTTTTTTTATAAAGTACGCATTTAATTACTAATTACTTTGTGGGAAAAGTAATTTAATTATTAATTATTTATTAAAAGTAATTAATTATTGCCCAGCTCTGTATTATAATAATGAACACAACAATAATCACATATATAATAATAATGTTTATTTGCTTGAGAATTATTATGTGGTTGGTAATATAGTATTATTTATTCAGGGTAATTGAAAAAATAGGAACAAATACCCATTTTCTATATAATTAATTTTAGATTTAGTTTAAATTACAAAGTTGCACGCGAAATTAAATGCCACTTTTTGCTGTAAAAAGATCCAGAATTCTCTTCGTAGCCGGATTCGAAACCCACATTGATTTTTTCGGAAAGTATTTAAAAATAGCTTTACAATGATGCCAATACTCGAATTTTCATGAAAATATAACCCAGTTAATAATTATTTAAAATTATATGTTTTTGATTATTTTGAATTGTAAAAAAATTTAAAAGTTATTTATTATGCGATTGTGGAATGTATTATTTTAGTGAAGAGCTAATTTTCTTTACTAACTAATATGTATTCCACACAAGTGTAATACAGCGTTTTATCCAACACTTTTTGAAAAACTTCTTAAATCATTTTCATGTTTTCGTTCATCGTTTGACACTGACAAGTCAATTGATATACTACTTTAAATTACAAAGTAACTATTGAATGTTGTTTTGTTTTATTGTTTTTGAAAAATGAAAATGAAATGCGAATGATTGATAGAAAAATACATTAAAATGGGTGAAAATGAAGATCTTCCTTTAATAGTTATTTAACTATCAAGTGTGTTAATAAGAGCGATTAATTATTGAGACATTTTAATATTTGCACTACGCTCACGCGTTAATTGTTGAGATCATTAATCGTCAATCAAAACACGTATTATTTACAATGTTCTTTCTTTGATCGTATCTTACTTCCAAGACAAAAATTTTATCTCTCGCCATAGCAAAGGTAAAAGAGATAATGTTTTCGGTCCAAAAATACGATAGCGAGTTTTCAGTGAATAAGCATGAATTATGGTCCTCGCAACACGTTTTTACTATCTTTACTTCTAAAATTTCTATTTTCCGTATTTAAGTTTTCTGCATTCATATAAAGAGTTGATTAGATTTTGGGTAAATTAGACAACCACAAGTAGTTCTTTACTTAACAACCATACCAGTTTTTAATGAAAAACTATATTAAAATATAATCCAAAACTTTTCAATTTTAGTATTTAAGATAAAAGGGGAATAATATACATATTAGATTTTGGCTAAAATTGATAAACCGGAAGTGATATTTTTCTTAAAACTCTAATCACATTTTCGTGAAAAATATATTATGATATATTTATTTATCACCCAACAGGAAATAATATTAGTATAGAATATACAAGACAAAAGTGTTAATACAATTTCACAATTAATTATACCAAGTTAATATGTTACAAAAATATAAGAAAAATATATAAATGAAATAAATTTGTAATTCAACTAATTTTCTATTTGATTTCTCAAGCATTCATCGATTTTGCTACTGAATTTAGAAATAGAATCGCTTAAGTCAAATTCTTTGCTAATATTCCAAAACTTTAAAATTTAGTATTTAAGACTTCTACATAAAGGGGAACAATATATTAGATTTTGGCTAAAATTGATAAACCGGAAGAGATACTGTACGTACTTGAAGCTCTGAACAATTATCATCAAAAATATATTACGAGGGCGGATGGGAAAGTTCCTAGATTGTACTTCCATGCATAAAATTATTCCTCGGGAATCCCAAAAGATGATAGCCATCACCTTTCCACCTGATGGAATCATCTTGGCCTGCTTCGGAGTTGGTTCATCGCGTGCTTTTCAGGCTTTTTATTTTCTTTGGTCTCTGGAGTGTAGTGGTGTATCCAGGTTGCATCTACAGTTACAAAACGCCGCAAAAATCTTTAATATTGCGCTTAAACATGTCTAGGAATTGCTGAGAAATAGACATTCGAACTTGCTCTTGGTCGTTTGTTAGCAAACGTGGCACATATCTAGGAGAGAGCTTTCTCATGTTCAAATGTTCTCTGCTAGCTAACACAAATTTAAGACTTTTATATCAATGGGAATAACATATTAAATTTTGACTAAAAATTAATACACCGGAAGTGATACTTTACTTGAAGCTCTAAACAGATTTTCATAAAAAATATATTTATATATTCCACAACTTTTCAAATTTAGTATTTGAGACTTTTATGTGAAGCGGAACAACATAATAGATTTTGGCTAAAATTGATTAACCATGATATAATCCAAAACTTTTCAAATCTGGTATTTAAGACTTTTAAATTAATGAGACCGACATATTAGATTTTTTCTAATGTTAATAAACCGGAAATAGTACTAAAGCTATAAACAGATTTTCTAGAAAAAAACATATTAAAATATTATCCAAAACTTCTCAAATTTGGTACTTAAAACTCGTATATAATTTGGAACAACATCAATAGGAAGTGATACTTTACTTAAAGCTCATTGTTATTTTAAACATGGAATTGCCGGGAGGTCATGTGCTGGCCACATCAGATTTTTTACATAGTATTAGAGTTCCCTGGCAATAAGAAAGTTGGTCCCCACAGTTTAAAATCCACCGACTGGAAAAAAATAATTGTGCGCTCATTAAAATAGTCTAGTAAAATAGAAATAGTTTGCTAATTTAACCGACCTCGTAGCTCTTATAGTTCTCAAGATAGCAATGGTATACCACTTAAAATTAACATGCTATATACTTCAGCCGTCTGTAATTAAGTGTAAACCATCAAGTACTCAGCAGTCATCATCTCAAGAAGTAAGTTCGTCGTTCTTCAGGAAAGAGAGTTTAACCTTGATGTCTCATTGAAGAATCTTCATACTGCTTGTATTTGGAACAACTATTAAAAGATAAGTAAAAACTTTCTATTTTATTAAGTGCATTATTTAAAATTATATATGTAAAAATACTAGAAAATCAATAGTTACAAAACAATTACTGAGTTTACATGCAGTTTTGAAACCGTTTTTAAAACGTTTTTAGTTTTAAAAACGCTATGTATACAGTGTCAAAACGGTTTTGAATTATCTCAAACCAAAACTAAAATTCATGGGTTGGGCTTGAAAACTAGTTTCAAAACTACTCATGTAAACACTTAAAATTCAGTTTCGATACTGCGCATGCGTACAGAGCATAACGTTTCTGTCGCTTTGTATTACTAACCTTCAAATATACAGACAGTTGTGTAGTTTTAGTGCGTAGTGGTACGAAGTATAAAAAATAATTGGAATAATAGCAAAACGAAGTATTTGGAGTGAAGAGGATCTATCACTTACATCAGCTAAATGCGCATGCGCCGAAACTGATTCCAAATCAATTTTTAAACTTGTTTTGAAAACTGCATGTAAACAGTTTTGCATAATTTTGACTGAAAACTGAAACCATTTTTAAAACTGCATGTAAACGTAGTAAATATAACATTGAAATGTTAGTCTACTCTTTTCATTCTTAAACAATATATTATTTTATTAATTATAAATACCAGAATTATTATTCGTTATTGTGTGACTCCTGTTCCATCTCATATTTTTCAGAGCTACATTAGTAGTTAAGTAAAAAAGTAAACCTTTTTACGTGGCGGATTCGTTGCAAGAGTGGAATTCGATCCAACGTTGCCTGCAATATCGGAAATATGGTGAGAGTCTGACGTTATGCAAAGACATTGCGAGGATCATTTTGTCCCAAAAAAAAAAAAAAAAATCGTTCAAAATAAAATCGAATCAAATTTAATTCGTAAATGAGTAGCGCGCGCCATAGAACACGATCGCGGCGCGAAATATAAAATCGAATAAAATTTATTTTGTAAATGAATAGCGCTCGTGCACAACATGTTTCTTTATAATATAATAGCCTGTGTAAACAGTAAACACGTTTTTATTACTCTCGTAAATTTGTATTTTTTTTCGTTGAAAAACTCTTATTAAGTGATTTATCTAAGTGCATGTGTATAGTCAAACCATCATATTTTCCTTATATAAAATTATAAATCACAGTGCTCTAATATTTCAGTGACTTTTTTATAAAATTAATATAAGACAAATACAATAAGGTCTATAATTGCAAATTTTATCTAATTAACTTGTGTCGCCAAGTCTACGTAATCTGATATCTCACCTATTCGTAAGTAATCGGACACATTCGTTATTTATAAACAATGTCAGATTGCGCCAAATGCAACAAACCAACAAAAGGTGATCCACAAAAAACAACAACGTGCGATGGCTGCAAGAAGTTAGTCCACTTAGCCTGCATTCCAATATCAACTTATGATGCAAGCCGTCTTACTCGTACTCGTACGGCTACTAAAGCTATTCGTATTTTTTGCGATATATGTATCAAATCGAATGACTCTATTTAGGAAAATATCATTAGTGAACTAAATGAAAGACAGTACCGTGCAAAAAACGTTGTGATATCTGGTATACCAGAACAAACTAATGAAGACTTAACTCACAATATAACAGACATTACACTAAATTCGAACTCGACAGTGATAAATGTACATCGAATTGGTAAACCTAGTGACAGGCCTCGTCAAAAGTGTCATTTGTCGATCCGGATTCCGCTAATATTTTAAAACGTAATGCCAAAAAACTGAGATAGTTTCCCAAATATAACGGTGTATATATTAACAGTGATAAGACAATTAGAGCTTGATTATTTCAAACAAATTAAATCAGAATTTATTAGTCAAAAATCAAATGGTGAAAAAGACATTTATATTAAATACAAAAATGGTACTCCATATATACCAAAATATTCAAATTATAAACAATAAAATGTCCACTATCAATACAGCCATGCATTCGTCGTCTTATGATATTATTGCTCTTTCAAAACATGGCTGCATAATGATGTGCTTAACTCTGAATTTTCTGATAGTTCACATGAAATTTTTCGATGTGATAGGAATTTTACTGCTACAAATTTAAGTAGGGGAGTGGAGTTTTATTGGCAATTAAAAAATACTTGAATTACAGTAAAATTAATTTAGCAGATTACAATATAACTCTACCTTCCGGTGTTGATATAGTGTGTCTCAAAATTCACACTAATTGCAAACATTTATATACTTTTAACGTGTACATACCTCCTAACAAAAATATTGATGTATATACATTAATTTTTGAATCACTGCAATCTTTTCCATTCTTGAATGATATCAATAATGTCATTCTAGCAGATTTCAATACTTATATCAGAATTATCAAATAATTCAAATTATTGATTATAAGCAATTCAATCACATCCATAATTCTCATGGAAATATTCTTGATTTGATAATTTCTAACTGTATTTGTGAAATAGAGCACCTGGATGAACTACTATTTGAATTAGAATATGATCATCATCCTGCTCTAACAATTAATATTTCAATTAATGCTAAATTTAATTATATTAAAAGAAATAGAACGTTAGAACTTAAATATAACTTCAAGAATGGAAATTTTGCTGAACTATACCATTTAATTAATAATTTTGAGTGGAGTCAATTGGAAATATTTACTAATGTCAATGACGCACTACATTTTCTATACTGTACACTTTATGATTTTCTTGATCATTGCATTCCTGTCCGCAGTCATGTTCTATCATCTTATCCTAAATGGTACACTCAAGAAATTATTTCTGATATCAAAAAGAAATTACATTTTCATAAATTGTTTAAAAAACACTACAATATTAGTTTCTACAATAAATTTAAATTTTACAGCACCAAAATCAAAAGATATAAAAATAAGTTATCTAAATTATATTCAGCACTAAAAAGTAATCCCAATCTCTTCTGGAATTTTGTAAAATCTAAGAAAATTAATTCATCCAATCCCACCTCCATGTCATATAATAATACTACGTATAATACTCCTTCCGAGATAGCAGAAACTTTTGCAACTTATTTTAAAAGTGTGCATCTTGCTTCTGGTAACGACAATATACGCGATACTACTGTACCAGTATTCACTAACATTATAAATTTAAGTCATGTATCCTATGAAGATATTTTAGATAGTATTAAAAAACTTAAATGTAAGCTATCGTGCGGTCCTGATCAGATACCCTCATTTTAGAGGTGGGCGCGTGAGTAACTTTTTGTTCACGATCACGCACGCTCACGGAACTAAAAATGTAATCACGACCAATCACGCACGACTTTTTATGTTTGATTTACGATCACTCATGCTCACGATTTTATTTTGGCACTCACGCCCGATCACGCCCGGCGGGTCACGTTCGTGTCACGTAATTGTTTCTATGTACATTTAAGCCTGCTTAATACAGTCATAAGTTGTTATCAAATGTGTTATCAAATTGGTGATAAGTTAGGTAACAGATTGGTTTAATTGGAAACGAATGTTTATGTACAAATAGGTTGTTCTATTCCTTCACAAATATCATTATAAATTTGGTAACAAGTTTGTTAACAAAATTAGGATCGTGTCAAACGGGCTTAAAGATTTGTATATCTTTAGTTAAATTGGAGCAACTGTATATACAATTTTGGGTAAAACAATAACACTATTTTTATGCAAAAAAATACTGTTGATGACATATTTGGACATAATAATGATAAAAAAAATGTAAAGTAAAAGATGGAAATTAACAATTTTTTAAATAAAAAATAGAAAAAACTTGTACTCACACCCGATTAAATTTCAATCACGCCTGATCACGCGCGATAATTTTTTAGTGCCTCACGCTCACGTCCAATCACGACGCAAAATTTAAATTATACTAACGATCACGAGGGTCACGTCGTGACCCGACAAAATCACGGCCCGCGCCCACCTCTACCTCATTTCTTATCAAAGATTGCTCTTATGCAACTGCATTGTTCTACATTATTAATCTTTCATTACACACTAGTACTTTTCCAGATCTTTGGAAAATAGTTCCAATTTTTAAATCAGGTGACAATAAGGAAATTTCGAATTACCGCCCCATAGCTATATTAAACAACTTTAGTAAAATCTATGAAAATGTTTTATGCAACTTTATTTATAAACATGTTCCACGATATATTTCAAATTCACAGCACGGTTTGTTCAGCATAGCATACCTCAACTAATCTTTGTAATATTACACAATTTATATGTTCTTCTGTAGATAACAATAAACAGGTTGACGTAATCTATACTGACTTCACAAAAGCTTTCGATCGAATTGACCATGATATTATAATCGCGAAACTGCAAAACTATGGATTATCCGCTATTCGAATTAATCTTATAACTTCATACTTAAATAATAAATCTCTATATGTCAACTTATCTCATATGAATTCCTCTAATTTTACCCCTACATCAGGAATTCCACAGGGCTCTAACCTTGGGCCACTGTTATTTCTATTATTCATAAAAGATCTTCCAAGTTTATTATGCAATAAAAATTTACTGTACGCGGATGATCTTAAGATATACTCTTGTATTAACAATATTAATGATTGTCATCGATTGTAAGAACACTTGAATATATTACAAAATTGGTGTATCACCAATAAACTAGAACTAAATATTACTAAATGTAAAATAATGTCGTTCTCTCGTAAACATGAACATATTCTTTTTCCGTACACTATATCTGATATTCCTCTCAATCGCTGTACGCAAATAAAAGATCTGGGTGTCACTTTCACGAACAAACTAACACTTAATGTACACTTTTCCGACATATTAGCATCAGCAAATAAAATGCTATAGGATTTATAATTCGAAATTCGCGCAATTTTACTACTATTGAACCAATTATTCAACTTTATTACGAATTTGTTCGAAGCAAGCTTGAATATTGTTCAGTTGTCTGGAATCCGTCTTACAAAGTTCATTCCTTACATATAGAATCTATTCAAAAAAAGTTTCTACGATATCTGTATTATAAAGCAAACAATACATATCCGGGTTACAATATTTCATATGATTATTTACTTGAATATTTTCTATTTATTAAACTTTCTAGTCGACGGACTCATATTCAGCTTTTCCATTTGTATAAATTATTGCACAATACTATTGAAGATCCTTCGTTTTTAGACCAAATGAATATTCGTGTACCACCATTTAATACTCGGACCCATCATACATTTCATTTGCATCAAGCACGTACAAATATATTGTTACAGTCACCATTATACATGATGCTTAATTCGTTTCATGTGATAGAAAATCAAACTGATATATTTCATGTAACTTTTTCTGAATTCAAAAGGAGTGTTCTTGCTTTTAGTGAGTATTAACTTAATTGGTTACTGATTATTTTATTTGTATTATAATTAGACATCTTTGTTATAGTAATTCTTGATCCTTGATGTATTTCTATAATTTTAATTTTTTTTTATTGTATATATGTAATATAAAAGTAATTTGTATTTCTATATTATCAATGTAAATTTTATTTTTTGTAAATATTGTTCCTGCCCCATTTTGGGTTCGCCTGTGAGGGCAGTGTATTTTTAATAAATAAATAAATACATTGTGGCTCGTCTTCAAAGGCGCGCGCGTGCTTTCATCCTAGGAAACGGGCGGGGCGCGAAAAATAAAATCGTATAAAATTTGATTGGTAAAATTAATAATTGTATTTTTTATTATTTATTTCAGTGGGGCGGATTCCTTCATTCCTTTAATTGAGGAATGCAACGAACCGAGCACCACGATAGTGTTGGATTTTTTGAGAGCCTACAACTGACTCGATAGGCGTGGGTACCTCTACCTGAAGGTAAACCATTCGGTTACTTCAGGGATCCTGACAACCGGTGCTCATATAGTAGGTAAAATTTACTGTCACTTCCAGCAAGAAAACTGTAAATATTACATTGAATACCAATGGGCGCCACTCTGTTGAAATGAATACATGCATTGCTTAAAATCGTAATGGTTCATCACCTGCTTTCAGCTTCGCATCTGCCATCCGCATCACTCGATGCGAATGTAATGCGAATGTTTAAGCATGCGCAATGAGCCTGTTGCACATTTTTTTAAAAAGTATTTTAAATGAACGTTTATGCAATATTTTTCATAGTAATATAAAAGAAAATATTGTCATTTTCGTTAATAATTAAATAGATAGATTGGCGTCAGAAATACTCATGAAAAACATAACTGTCCATTTAGCCAGATATATCCTTCTACAAGAAATGTTTGGAGCTCAAGTTAAACAGACTTAAAGGGTATTGTGTAATTTAAAAAAATTTAATTTGTGTTAAAAATACATACATATCAATGAGTGATCTATATACTATATATATACTCATAAACAGCTATTGTTGAGCGATTGAGCCCGTTGAATATATAAATATAACGTTGTGGAGCCCGAACGTACGTTGATAAGCCCAATTAAAGGCTCAACAGCGTATCCCTGTGTATATCATCGCCATTTGCTCAGAAACAGTTCAGGGATCCCATAAAACAAATTTCTCAGCGGGCTCAGTAATGACCGGTTATGACAATGATATACACGAAGTAGTTCATGAAAAGTAATATTGGGGGCGCTGTCATCAAAAATTATATACTGTATATAAATAGACAAGAACATAACGTTGTTAAGCCCGATGTATGGCAACGGTGTTCGGGCTTAACAACGTCTCAATAATATATAATTTATATACAATATTGGCTATGCTACATATTAAAAGAATGATACTCGTACAAACTAAATTTCTTAAATAATTTTATTTTAATTTACATTAAAATTTAAATAAAGAGAAATTCTTGTTTTAAAAAATTAATACATACCACTATTTTATGTACCTAGAACGAACAGTGAATCATTTAGGTACAAGCAAGTTGTAGTCGAGGCCGTAATTGCGAGTACCTTAAAGACATTTTTCGTCTGAAGTACATAACATACAGCAACGCTTCTTGTTTGTTTTAATGGATGAAAATTACGATTCAAGAATTCAATATGAATGTGAAATTCTAAAGGCCTATGACTTAAATGTGAAATTTTAAAGTTCTAGGAGTTAAAGTTTCATTTTTTGTTCCATAAATCGTTCAAATAAATGTTGCATTAGAAACCAGTACGATATAATCTATTTTATTGCTTATTAAATTAACGTAATGCGCATAAGATGGACATAAAGTCTAATTCATAAATTTTATTTATTATACATTCTTATTTTTATAACACTTGTACACATATGCTTTTATTTTTATTTTGAAACAGTTTCTTATAGTACTTCATTAAAAATTCTACCTTATTCTTTTTTAGAGAAATCTTATTTTGTATATGATCTTGAAAATATTTATCCATTATAGATTTTTTATTTTTTGTCCATCTTATGCGTAATATATTTCATTTTGGCTTTCCTTTACTTTCTTCCTCTTTATCTCTTATTACTAGTATCGTCATTTTCTTCTAGTGATTTACTTATAGTTCTAGGGTCTTGTATGCTTCCGATAGCAATTTGATTTTCTAAATTTTAAATTGATATTATTTTTTCACCGTCATTATTAGTAAATTCTTCTCTTTTTCCCTGTGGAAGTATATTTTTCTTTATATTGTTTATTAAATCGAACTCGCCGCTTTTCAAATCCACAGAATCCGACAAATTTATTTCTTCGAGTAATTTTCTCTTATATATTGCCCCTTTTCCTTTATTAATAGAAGTATTAATTTTGATACTTTTGCCGTTTGATACACATCCTGCGGCAATCTAAAAAAGTTCAATATACATGTAACCGAAAAATTAAATAAAATTAAAGATTTTATTATAAATAATATGCATTGAAAATTTACAAATTTATTTATACAGGCTGGGGCCTAGAAACTCTCTTTTTTTGAAGGCGAATAAAAAAATATTGCTGATAGACAAAATTTATTTTTGGATAATGAAAGAACATAATTGTAAGTTTTAAATCAAGCAGTTTTAAACAAAAAAACTTAAAGGTGGTGGCTACCATTCTCAATGAACCGATGTAACCGATTTCTGAAGCTCTTCTCTACACGTTTCAATATTCGGGCTATTTGCTGGCGAAAAAGATTCTGCGGCTGAAGCTGGGTTGTAGAACGGTGTTTGTAAATGTCTGCCTCGAGATATCCCCATAAAAAATCACATGGCGTTAGATCGAGCCCAATTGCCCTCATAACTCTAACGCCATGTGGTGTTTTATAGAGATATCTCAAGGCAGAGGTTTACAAAAACCGTCCTACTACTCTGCTTCAGCTGAAGAATCTTATTAGACAGGAAATAGTTCGAATGTTGGAACGTATAGCGAGGATCTTCAGAAAACAGTTGCATCGGTACATAGAGAATGGTGCCATCACCTTTAAGATATTTTTTTTTAAACTACATGATTTAAAACTTCAAATTATGTTCTCTCATTAATAACACAAATAATATTAAAATAAGAATAATAAATAAAATAAAAATATTATTGTGCTTGTCGTTTTGTTTCTTTTTAAAATCAGACAATTCAGAATTCTGTTTTTTTATTCTTTGTAAATCAATCAATTCTAAACTTTCATTGGAATCTGAGTTATAATTAGGCATATAATTATCAGATAATCCTGAAGAAAAATCTGAACAAGATTCCGTAGAATTCTCTATGTTATTGCATTTTGTGTTGTAATTCCCTGCCATTAACAGAATTTATTTTATATTTTGAAAATTGTACATATTTTATTTTTCGAATGATATAAATTATAATTAAAAGGACGTACAAATGTTAAACTTTAAGTGACTGTAATGTGTGTATTGATAAATTAATACATGAAAAATCTGTAAAAAATCAGCTTCGAAAATTGCATTCTTAGAGATAATTTTTTACTTAGCTATTTATCTAATAATTTATTGATTTGATTCTGAAGTAGATATCTTGACTAATAGTATTTTTAGCAAGTAAACAATTTACTTAAAAACAAGTGAAATAAATAAAAGAAATTGTTTAATATGTTTTTTTTAAATGTTTGTATTTAGTCCGTTCACGCTTTATCATGATAATAATTACTTATTTATTTATTACTAAATACGTACTATGATATTCTCTCTCTCAGATCATATTTTTTACGGTTGTCATTCGCTTCAGAAGACATTGGCCCGTATTCTCACCTCTTGAAGTAGCGCTACTTCCGAAAAATCGCTACTTCAACTGTCAAATGTCAAATTTAATATTAAAAATTAGAGAAATAAAAGTAAATTGAATTATAAATATTACTTAATTCAAATATTATACGTTTCATTTACAAAAATATGAAACCCATTCTTATCTATTCATAAAATAAAATAAAATTTAAAAAATCGAAATAGCGTTACTTCGGAAATAGCGCTACTTCAAGAGGCGAGAATACGGGCCATTGTTTGAAGGATTCATTTGTTTGTTAAAATAAATTACGAAATAACAAAACCTAACGTAACATAATGAGAATATCAATTTATGTAAACCTAAGTAACATTTTGTACTTTTCGTAAGAAACATAAAATAACGTAACATAACGTAAGCAAACGCAGAAGATGGTCAAATTTTAATCCTTCCGGACGGGACTTCAACCGGAACTGTCACGGTCAAACTGGGAAAGGTTGCGTAATCCACAATATTCGAATACGCACTTGTTCTGACGAAAATAATATAAATAACTTTCATTTTGACAACTTTAAATTGTAAATTCAGATTTAAAATTAAAAAAATCGAACTGGATAAGGAGTAATTAATTTCTCTTTTGGAAAAATACGCTATACTTTACGACAAATCAAGATAGGATGTAAGGACAATAAAAATATTTTGAATAAATTGCTTCTTCTCTTTTGTCAGAAATATAATAAAACATTACTTTAAAATCTTTCGAATTTTCTTATGTTATGTAAACTACAAATCAGTCCTAAGGTAAGATAATAAAATATATGTTTTATCATTTATGATAGTATTAATATTAATTAAGAAGTAAAACACCACTGATACGTAACGTTGTTGATCCCTACTAAGGTACTCCCTGCCATAGTGCAATATAATTTGGTGGCAACAATGTCGGGCCTCATAGAGTATACTTGATATATTCAATATACAGTTGGGCTCACTAGCGTACTGTTTACATATTTGGGCTTAACAGAGTCCTATTAGTATCTAAAAACTTTATTCATCAGAATTTGTTTCCCCTCTAAAAATGCCTTGACTTATGTTGAAAAGAGATAGAAAATGAAATAAGATATACTCTTCTATCGCATATAGAAATGCCGGGATCAACAGCGACCCGATAATATACTGGGCTCAATAACATACCATTTATATATATATATATATATATATATATATATATATATATATATATATATATATATATATATATATATATATATATATATATATATCCGATTTTTAAAATGAGTTAATGAAGTGAAGCTGATAGTAGGCGTGTGTAGTGCAAAGGTTGTCAGCAAACACCGAAAATTTACCCGAAATACCGGGGATTATCGTGCGAGTGGCAATAAATAGTGATCCATAAGAGGAGAAGTGTAAAATAAACACAAAAACTCAGTGAATAAAGATCATATAAAACTTTAAAAGACAAAATAAACTGTGAAGCGAGAGGCGACAACGTACACGTGTTCCCGCGGAAGGCGGAGCGTACGGGTGCTGTGCGGTGGAGCGTGAGCATGCGTGTACAGTGCGGCGGTGCGAATTACCAGTGGCATAGCGAATATAAATAAACGCAAATAATCATTTAAATTTAAACCATGGGCGGATCTAGGAAATGTCCAAGGAGGGGGCGAATTAAGAAACTTTAACTTCGTTCGAATTAAAAGACATAATATGAAAATATGACAATTTTATAAAATAGAAGCAATATATCATTAATTTAAGCTTAAAGCACAGAATAAAGACTTTATAAGTTTTCAAAAGAAGGTACAGAAATACAAAATTAAGTAATGGATTTTTCGTTTTTTAGCAATGAAATATGATATGTTGACAACAAAAATATAATATGTAAATATACTGCATAACAAAAAATAAATTAATACAACAGTACAAATCAATTAAATTATAAAATCAGTTCTTTTCTTTTTTGAAGTAGCAAAACGATTAATTACATTTTCAATGTTTATATCTTTGTCTTGATGCACGTGCATAAGTGCCAGTCCTAATAACCTGTCTTCTGTCATCCTATTTCGCAGCCATGTCTTCAGCCTTCTAAGAGCGGAAAAGCTACGTTCTGCACTGGCTACGCTAATAGGCAACTTTAATAATATTTCAAGTAGTGTATGGCAATTTGGATACACATCAAAGTCAATAGAGGAATATATTTCTACAGCATTTTTTAAATTTATTTCTTTTGAAGGAGATTGAATTAAACGTAGACATTTAGCGCGCCACATAGTTAATTCAGCAGCAAATATTTCCAGTGAATTAACGTTTTGTATATTTAATAAAATAATTTTGTATTTTTGCCACAATATTTTGGTAGATGTTTGCAAGTCTTCTGTACTCATTGTTGTTAAATTATGGGGAAGTAAAACACTTAAATGATATGCATTGGGAGTTACTTTAGAAAAACGAGTCCTCAAATCGATTATCATAAAATCTAACATAGGACTAAAAATACTTTTTCTGTAGTATTCTTCTGTATTACATGATGTATAATTATCTCGATGTATTTGTTTTTTAGTTACTCGTGGCAAAACAATAACGATGTTTGCGTTTTAGATTGGACATTTTATAATGAAGTATACTGAAATGAGTGAGGAATATATGTTGTACCCATGATGTCAGGTTAGTAAGAATGTTGTTGAAAGAGAGATTGATTTTTTTTTGGATAATGTTATTGTTATTCTTTCGGGTTTGTGCTAACCCACTAAGTGGGAAATGCGTGATTTTATGTATGTATGTATGTATGTATGTATGTATGTATGTATGTATGTATGTATGTATGTATGTATGTATGTATGTATGTATATATGTATGTATGTATGTATGTATGTATGTATGTATGTATGTATGTATGTATATATGTATATATGTATGTATATATGTATGTATGTATGTATGTATATATGTATATATGTATGTATGTATGTATGTATGTATGTATGTATGTATGTATGTATGTATGTATGTATGTATGTATGTATATATGTATATATGTATATATGTATGTATGTATGTATGTATGTATGTATGTATGTATGTATGTATGTATGTATGTATGTATGTATGTATGTATGTATGTATGTATGTATGTATGTATGTATGTATGTATGTATGTATGTATGTATGTATGTATGTATGTATGTATGTATGTATGTATGTATGTATGTATGTATGTATGTATGTATGTATGTATGTATGTATGTATGTATGTATGTATGTATGTATGTATGTATGTATGTATGTATGTATGTATGTATGTATGTATGTATGTATATGTATGTATGTATGTATGTATGTATGTATGTATGTATGTATGTATGTATGTATGTATGTATGTATGTATGTATGTATGTATGTATGTATGTATGTATGTATGTATGTATGTATGTATGTATGTATGTATGTATGTATGTATGTATGTATGTATGTATGTATGTATGTATGTATGTATGTATGTATGTATGTATGTATGTATGTATGTATGTATGTATGTATGTATGTATGTATGTATGTATGTATGTATGTATGTATGTATGTATGTATGTATGTATGTATGTATGTATGTATGTATGTATGTATGTATGTATGTATGTATGTATGTATGTATGTATGTATGTATGTATGTATGTATGTATGTATGTATGTATGTATGTATGTATGTATGTATGTATGTATGTATGTATGTATGTATGTATGTATGTATGTATGTATGTATGTATGTATGTATGTATGTATGTATGTATGTATGTATGTATGTATGTATGTATGTATGTATGTATGTATGTATGTATGTATGTATGTATGTATGTATGTATGTATGTATGTATGTATGTATGTATGTATGTATGTATGTATGTATGTATGTATGTATGTATGTATGTATGTATGTATGTATGTATGTATGTATGTATGTATGTATGTATGTATGTATGTATGTATGTATGTATGTATGTATGTATGTATGTATGTATGTATGTATGTATGTATGTATGTATGTATGTATGTATGTATGTATGTATGTATGTATGTATGTATGTATGTATGTATGTATGTATGTATGTATGTATGTATGTATGTATGTATGTATGTATGTATGTATGTATGTATGTATGTATGTATGTATGTATGTATGTATGTATGTATGTATGTATGTATGTATGTATGTATGTATGTATGTATGTATGTATGTATGTATGTATGTATGTATGTATGTATGTATGTATGTATGTATGTATGTATGTATGTATGTATGTATGTATGTATGTATGTATGTATGTATGTATGTATGTATGTATGTATGTATGTATGTATGTATGTATGTATGTATGTATGTATGTATGTATGTATGTATGTATGTATGTATGTATGTATGTATGTATGTATGTATGTATGTATGTATGTATGTATGTATGTATGTATGTATGTATGTATGTATGTATGTATGTATGTATGTATGTATGTATGTATGTATGTATGTATGTATGTATGTATGTATGTATGTATGTATGTATGTATGTATGTATGTATGTATGTATGTATGTATGTATGTATGTATGTATGTATGTATGTATGTATGTATGTATGTATGTATGTATGTATGTATGTATGTATGTATGTATGTATGTATGTATGTATGTATGTATGTATGTATGTATGTATGTATGTATGTATGTATGTATGTATGTATGTATGTATGTATGTATGTATGTATGTATGTATGTATGTATGTATGTATGTATGTATGTATGTATGTATGTATGTATGTATGTATGTATGTATGTATGTATGTATGTATGTATGTATGTATGTATGTATGTATGTATGTATGTATGTATGTATGTATGTATGTATGTATGTATGTATGTATGTATGTATGTATGTATGTATGTATGTATGTATGTATGTATGTATGTATGTATGTATGTATGTATGTATGTATGTATGTATGTATGTATGTATGTATGTATGTATGTATGTATGTATGTATGTATGTATGTATGTATGTATGTATGTATGTATGTATGTATGTATGTATGTATGTATGTATGTATGTATGTATGTATGTATGTATGTATGTATGTATGTATGTATGTATGTATGTATGTATGTATGTATGTATGTATGTATGTATGTATGTATGTATGTATGTATGTATGTATGTATGTATGTATGTATGTATGTATGTATGTATGTATGTATGTATGTATGTATGTATGTATGTATGTATGTATGTATGTATGTATGTATGTATGTATGTATGTATGTATGTATGTATGTATGTATGTATGTATGTATGTATGTATGTATGTATGTATGTATGTATGTATGTATGTATGTATGTATGTATGTATGTATGTATGTATGTATGTATGTATGTATGTATGTATGTATGTATGTATGTATGTATGTATGTATGTATGTATGTATGTATGTATGTATGTATGTATGTATGTATGTATGTATGTATGTATGTATGTATGTATGTATGTATGTATGTATGTATGTATGTATGTATGTATGTATGTATGTATGTATGTATGTATGTATGTATGTATGTATGTATGTATGTATGTATGTATGTATGTATGTATGTATGTATGTATGTATGTATGTATGTATGTATGTATGTATGTATGTATGTATGTATGTATGTATGTATGTATGTATGTATGTATGTATGTATGTATGTATGTATGTATGTATGTATGTATGTATGTATGTATGTATGTATGTATGTATGTATGTATGTATGTATGTATGTATGTATGTATGTATGTATGTATGTATGTATGTATGTATGTATGTATGTATGTATGTATGTATGTATGTATGTATGTATGTATGTATGTATGTATGTATGTATGTATGTATGTATGTATGTATGTATGTATGTATGTATGTATGTATGTATGTATGTATGTATGTATGTATGTATGTATGTATGTATGTATGTATGTATGTATGTATGTATGTATGTATGTATGTATGTATGTATGTATGTATGTATGTATGTATGTATGTATGTATGTATGTATGTATGTATGTATGTATGTATGTATGTATGTATGTATGTATGTATGTATGTATGTATGTATGTATGTATGTATGTATGTATGTATGTATGTATGTATGTATGTATGTATGTATGTATGTATGTATGTATGTATGTATGTATGTATGTATGTATGTATGTATGTATGTATGTATGTATGTATGTATGTATGTATGTATGTATGTATGTATGTATGTATGTATGTATGTATGTATGTATGTATGTATGTATGTATGTATGTATGTATGTATGTATGTATGTATGTATGTATGTATGTATGTATGTATGTATGTATGTATGTATGTATGTATGTATGTATGTATGTATGTATGTATGTATGTATGTATGTATGTATGTATGTATGTATGTATGTATGTATGTATGTATGTATGTATGTATGTATGTATGTATGTATGTATGTATGTATGTATGTATGTATGTATGTATGTATGTATGTATGTATGTATGTATGTATGTATGTATGTATGTATGTATGTATGTATGTATGTATGTATGTATGTATGTATGTATGTATGTATGTATGTATGTATGTATGTATGTATGTATGTATGTATGTATGTATGTATGTATGTATGTATGTATGTATGTATGTATGTATGTATGTATGTATGTATGTATGTATGTATGTATGTATGTATGTATGTATGTATGTATGTATGTATGTATGTATGTATGTATGTATGTATGTATGTATGTATGTATGTATGTATGTATGTATGTATGTATGTATGTATGTATGTATGTATGTATGTATGTATGTATGTATGTATGTATGTATGTATGTATGTATGTATGTATGTATGTATGTATGTATGTATGTATGTATGTATGTATGTATGTATGTATGTATGTATGTATGTATGTATGTATGTATGTATGTATGTATGTATGTATGTATGTATGTATGTATGTATGTATGTATGTATGTATGTATGTATGTATGTATGTATGTATGTATGTATGTATGTATGTATGTATGTATGTATGTATGTATGTATGTATGTATGTATGTATGTATGTATGTATGTATGTATGTATGTATGTATGTATGTATGTATGTATGTATGTATGTATGTATGTATGTATGTATGTATGTATGTATGTATGTATGTATGTATGTATGTATGTATGTATGTATGTATGTATGTATGTATGTATGTATGTATGTATGTATGTATGTATGTATGTATGTATGTATGTATGTATGTATGTATGTATGTATGTATGTATGTATGTATGTATGTATGTATGTATGTATGTATGTATGTATGTATGTATGTATGTATGTATGTATGTATGTATGTATGTATGTATGTATGTATGTATGTATGTATGTATGTATGTATGTATGTATGTATGTATGTATGTATGTATGTATGTATGTATGTATGTATGTATGTATGTATGTATGTATGTATGTATGTATGTATGTATGTATGTATGTATGTATGTATGTATGTATGTATGTATGTATGTATGTATGTATGTATGTATGTATGTATGTATGTATGTATGTATGTATGTATGTATGTATGTATGTATGTATGTATGTATGTATGTATGTATGTATGTATGTATGTATGTATGTATGTATGTATGTATGTATGTATGTATGTATGTATGTATGTATGTATGTATGTATGTATGTATGTATGTATGTATGTATGTATGTATGTATGTATGTATGTATGTATGTATGTATGTATGTATGTATGTATGTATGTATGTATGTATGTATGTATGTATGTATGTATGTATGTATGTATGTATGTATGTATGTATGTATGTATGTATGTATGTATGTATGTATGTATGTATGTATGTATGTATGTATGTATGTATGTATGTATGTATGTATGTATGTATGTATGTATGTATGTATGTATGTATGTATGTATGTATGTATGTATGTATGTATGTATGTATGTATGTATGTATGTATGTATGTATGTATGTATGTATGTATGTATGTATGTATGTATGTATGTATGTATGTATGTATGTATGTATGTATGTATGTATGTATGTATGTATGTATGTATGTATGTATGTATGTATGTATGTATGTATGTATGTATGTATGTATGTATGTATGTATGTATGTATGTATGTATGTATGTATGTATGTATGTATGTATGTATGTATGTATGTATGTATGTATGTATGTATGTATGTATGTATGTATGTATGTATGTATGTATGTATGTATGTATGTATGTATGTATGTATGTATGTATGTATGTATGTATGTATGTATGTATGTATGTATGTATGTATGTATGTATGTATGTATGTATGTATGTATGTATGTATGTATGTATGTATGTATGTATGTATGTATGTATGTATGTATGTATGTATGTATGTATGTATGTATGTATGTATGTATGTATGTATGTATGTATGTATGTATGTATGTATGTATGTATGTATGTATGTATGTATGTATGTATGTATGTATGTATGTATGTATGTATGTATGTATGTATGTATGTATGTATGTATGTATGTATGTATGTATGTATGTATGTATGTATGTATGTATGTATGTATGTATGTATGTATGTATGTATGTATGTATGTATGTATGTATGTATGTATGTATGTATGTATGTATGTATGTATGTATGTATGTATGTATGTATGTATGTATGTATGTATGTATGTATGTATGTATGTATGTATGTATGTATGTATGTATGTATGTATGTATGTATGTATGTATGTATGTATGTATGTATGTATGTATGTATGTATGTATGTATGTATGTATGTATGTATGTATGTATGTATGTATGTATGTATGTATGTATGTATGTATGTATGTATGTATGTATGTATGTATGTATGTATGTATGTATGTATGTATGTATGTATGTATGTATGTATGTATGTATGTATGTATGTATGTATGTATGTATGTATGTATGTATGTATGTATGTATGTATGTATGTATGTATGTATGTATGTATGTATGTATGTATGTATGTATGTATGTATGTATGTATGTATGTATGTATGTATGTATGTATACTGAAATGCAATCAAATAAAAATGAAATTAAATTGACTTTTATAACTTACAATTGTCTAAGAAAAATACTAATAAGTATCTTTAGTTAAAATAAGCTATACGAAATATTCAAATATTTTATTATGTACAACGTATGTAACCTAATAGTACATTACGCATTAATAAAACTGCGACCGACGTACTGACGTCTGGCGAGTCTATTCCACGATACGGGGTGCCCAGCATAGTAGTTGTCAACTTGCCCTGAATTATTTCACATCAAGTAACCAAACGGCGATATTTACGAGATAATATATTTTTTAAATTATATTTTATTAAAATTTACCAACCATCAAGGAGGGGGCGATCGCCCCCATCGCCCCCCGCTGGATCCGCCAATGATTTAAACTTAATTTTTTTGTTTTTGTTTAATATATACATAAAGAATTAGTACGTGGGGTGGAATGAACAAAAGAAATATAGGGGTAGAAGATCAAGACTATGGAAAAGTTTTTAATAAGAGCAAGAAGGTATTATGATCACCGGAACAGAGACAAAGAGAAGAGGAAGCACGGAATAAATTGGAAAAGAGGGAGGGGACAAAAGAAGACGAACAAAACATGGAGAGAATAGAACAAATGCTCCAAGATATGATGAAACAAATGGATCAAAACACGAAATAATTAAAACAGGAAATTAGAGAAATGAAATTAGAAATGGAAAGGAAAGAAATAGCGTGGGAAAGGGAAAAGAAGGTTTTAACAGATAGAATTGAGTCGTTGGAAATCAAAGCACAAATAGAAGAGAAGCAAAGGAAGAAAAACAACGTGGTAATAAAATAATTAAAAATAGACCATAAACCGGAAGATGTAATTTAAAATTTATTCTCCGAAGAACTAAAAGGGTCCGTCGATTTTAACAGAATAAATATAAAAAATGAAGGAAAAAGGAATGAAATTATAATAGTTGAAATTGCCAACTGGGAACAGAAACAAACGATTATGAAAGCAAAAAACAAACTAAAAAATACAAATATATATATTGAAAATGAATTAACACGGGAAGAGAACAACATTCAAAGGGAAATAAGAAAAATGGCAAAAGAAATGAAAACAAGCAGAAAAAAAGTCAGAGTAGGATACGAAAAAATGACATGTGATGGAGACCTATACGTATGGGAGAAAAAAGAAAACGGGGTTATTTTGAAAAAGACTGAGATTGGAAAAAACCCACCAAAAAAACCATTAAAAAGCCTAGACAATGAAGACCACAAAATAGAGACGAACAGGCAAAAGAAGAGGACGATTAAGTACATGGAACATCAGAAGTTTAATTGGAAAAGAAATAGAATTAATAGAAGAATTTGAAAAAGCAGGATTAGAGATTTTAGCTATCACTGAAACGAAAAAGAAAGGAAAGGGTATAACAAAATTAAAGAACAACCACATACTACTTTACAGCGGAGTTGACTTTAATGAGAGAGCAAGAGCGGGAGTGGGATGTATAATAAATAGAGAATGGGAACAATCAATAAAAAAGTGAGAATGTATAAACGAAAGACTACTAACAATTCAATTAGAAAATAATGACAAACTAACAGCAAACATAATGATAGTATATGCGATAAATGACAATGAGAGTAAAATAAATAAAGATGAATTTTGGAACACAGTGCAGATGGAGTATGAAAAACAGGAAGAACCAATCTATATAATGGGTGATTTTAACGCGAGAGTGGAAAACAAAAACAAGAATCTAGAAGAAGTTTTGGGAACACATGGAGAACCGACCAAAAATAACAATAACAATAGATTTTTGCATCATCAATGAACTAATAATATTAAATACTTACTTTAAGCACAAACAAATCCATAAATATACTAGGGAAGAAAAGAGCAGGGGAGAAAAATCAATAATAGATTATTTTTTAACCAACAAGACGCAAAGATCAAAGGTAAGAGATGTAAGAGTGAAGAGGAGTAGCGAAATAGGAAGCGATCACTATCTGGTTATAGCGGAAATAAAAGTAAAAAGACATGGAACTGGAAAAAAACAGGAATTAATTATTAAAGGAAAAGAAATAGTAAAAATTAGAACGGAAAAACTAAAAGAAAAAGCGCTAAGAGATGCTTACCAAAAACATATCAAAGAGTTAATAAAACACACACCTAACCCGAATTTGAACAACGTAGAAGAAATGTGGCACACCTTCAAATACATATTAACAGAAACAGCAAAAAGATCATGCGGAATAATAAGAAATACGCACAACAACAAACAAACACACTGGTGGAATAATAAAGTAAAAGAAGAAATAAAAAGGAAGAAAAAAAAATGGAAAAAATACCTCAACACCAAAAAAGAAGAAGACTACGAGGAATACAAAAAACAAAGAAAAACAGCAAAAGAAGAAATAAAGAAATCAAAACAGAGAACCTGGGAAGAATTTGGAAGTACATTACAAGAGAATTTCAAAGAGAATCAAAAATTGTTCTGTAAAACACTAAAAAGCTGCAAGAAAGAAAAACAAGTAACATTGAAACAGCTATTTGACAAACAAGGAAACATATTACAAGAAGACGAAGAAATAATGAAAAAGTGGAAAGAGCATTTTGAAGAGCTGCTAGAAGAGATCTATACCAATACTGATAAAAGAGAAGATGAAAATACAATATTAGTAGACACAGGAGCAGAAAGCAAAGAAAATATTTTCGAGGAAGAAATGAACAGTTCTCAAAAAACTATGAAATGGCAAAGCACCGGGTCATGATGGATTAAGAGCAGAACAGTTGAAATACATGGGCGAACAAGGAGAACAAATATTGCTAATAATATTAAACAAAATATGGGAAATGAGACAAATACCAAGAGACTGGGAAAAAGCTGTAATTTTTCCGATACACAAGAAGGGAGACCAAAGAGTTTGCAGTAACTACAGGGGCATTTCTTTATTATGTACAACAGCTAAAATTTACGAAGCAATCAGAAAACAAATTAAGAAAGGCAACAGAGGCAACTATGGAGAGTACACAAAGTGGTTTTAGAAAAGGGCACTCAACTCAATACCACATATTTACAATAAGAAAAATATCAGAAAACACCCTAAAAAAAGACGGTAAACTATATTTAGCATTTCTAGACCTGGAAAAAGCTTTAGATAGGATACCGCGGAACAAGATGTGGAAAATATTGAAGGAAAGAAAGATCGACGCACATTTAATAGATGCAATAAAAAATATATATAGCATAACATCGAACTACATGAGAACAAGAAACGATATATCCAAAGAATTCATTACCACACAGGGACTGAGACAAGGAGGAGCCTTAAGCCCATTGCTATTTATAATCTTTATAGACAGCATATTGAAGAAAATAAAGGATGGAACCAGGAAAATGGAAGTAGGACATCATAAACTTAAAAGAATTACAATAGTGGAATGCGCTTTTGCAGACGACCTTGCATTATTAGCCAAAAATGAAGAAGACCTGCAACACAACATTAACATATGGAACGAGGAATTAAACAAGAACAATATGACTATAAACATAGACAAAACAAAAATAATGGTGGTAGCAAAAGAAGAAGTGACAACGAACATAAAAATAAATGGACAAGAAATTGAACAGGTAGAAACGTTTACGTACTTAGGACACACATTGAACAACAGAGGAAACTTAGAACATGAAATAAATAATAGACTATTATCAGCAAATAAAAGTTACTACGCAATGAACAAAATAATTCTAAATAACAAGCAAGTAAGGAAAGAAACCAAAATGACACTGTACAAAACAATATATAGACCAATATTATTATATGGAAGTGAAACATGGATTATGAACCAAAAAATAAAATGAGATATCTGAGAAGAGTAGAAGGGGTAACAAGAATACATAGAATAAGAAACGAAGAGATCAGAAAAAGATTACAAATAAAAAGTATACAAACTACAATAGAGAAGAAAAAACTTGGTTGGTACTGCCACCTCACAAGAATGGCAGAAGAGAACCAAACAAAAATGGTTTGGAACACAAGAACAACAAAAAAGAAGAGTAGAGGACGACCACACAAGACATGGGCGAATAACATCCAAGAAATATTGAGGAAGAACATCAGCTGGAAACAAACAAAAACAACGGCGATCAACAGGAAAAAATGGAAAGAATTAATAAACACAATCGAATAACAAGACTAAACTAATCTCGACACCCGAAAGGGTACTAAAGAGATTTAAAAAAGATAATATATATATATATATATATATATATATATATATATATATATATATATTTATCCTTAAAGAGAACGGAAGTTAGGAAGGCGCGGCAAAATGAAAAAAAATCGAAACGTATCTATCACTTCACACATATTTTACCACTCCAAAACGATCTGATTGAGTTATCAGTATTGAACATGGTTAATTTTAATTATTCACACGAAGAAAAATAACAAACTAGTAAAAACTATTATTTTGATGCACACTATATTTTATAATTTCTGACAGATATAAAAAAGTAATTTATATAATTTTAAATTCAATTTGCTCGATTAACAAACGTACAAAATTAAGTGTGAATATTGATTAACATGCAGAATTTATTTCTCTACATTTATTTGCAATATTTTTACCTAAAATAATTTAGGAACTTTTGCGAAAGAAAAAACTGATTTCCCGTATACGAAAGATGAAAAAAAAAACAAATAATGACTAATTAAATTTTATTGGTTTTTAAATTGTATATCTTTTGTCATTTTGTGTCTTGGCGTTTTTGTTAAAGCATTTTTCCCACATTCTCTATATGCAAAGAAATCAGTTGCAGCAAAATGATTGGAACAAACAGATTATTTTTTTAATGAAAATTGCGACATACGCAAAGCGTGCAGCCACCTAGTTCTTGTTATACAATCTTTGGGAAACCTAAAAAAGTATATTTATTTATAAATATAATGATATATAACAATTAATAATAACTTACTTATGAAAAGATACGGTTGAACTGCGCACATACTGGACATCGCACAAAATACAACGCATTCCCATGATAACGTGTTACGTCTAGCAAATTGCAAAAAAAAAATCTTATAGACAGCGTGCACGAAGATATAAAAAATAGTGGCACTTGCGGTGGCGGGCCGGTGGTACTAATTGTAGGAGACTTTATTTGTATGTAGATAGGTTATTTCGTTATTTGAACTGTTTTTATTTAATGCTATTGTCACAATGAGCCAGCAAAGAAAACGTAATTCAAATATAAATTGCTGCGTTGTTAGATGTAAAAACATGTACAGTGCTACAGATAAAAGTGTGGTATTTTATAGTTTCCCGAATAAGG